>JAJIBD010011371.1:0-35564 GCA_021461705.1 Cryptotis parvus
GGATGCCAGTGATCGAACCCAGGTCAGCATGGGCCGGCGTGCAAAGCAAACGCCCTACCCACTGGGCTATTGCTCCGCCCCTCTTCTTTTTTTTTTTTAATGTGGGGAGCCACACCTGGTGATGCTCAGGGGTTACTCCTAGCTCTGTGCTTAAGATTCAGACTTGGCATTGCTCGGAACCATATGGGATGCCAGGATAGAATCTGGGTCAGCTGTGTGCAAGCGCCCTCCCGCTGTGCTGTTGCTCTGACCCTCTCCATTTACTGACCTGGCTGCACTGTCGCATGCTCTGGGTTTCAGCCCTAGACACCACCGTCTGGGTCTCCAGCCGTGCTCAGCACTAGGAACGAGGGTCTGCACTGACCCTCTATATCCCGTTACCCGTTCCCCCCCACACCCTTCTGGTAACCACTGTTTTATTCTTCACCTCCAAAGGGTCTTTGTGGGTGTTTTGGGTTTGTGTTCATCCCCTTTTGCTTCCTCGTCTGTGAGTAAGCTTGAAGCGCCTGACATAGGTGTCAGTAGTGGTTGCAGGGGGCAGAGTTCCGTCCCTTTGTAGCTGAGGACTGTGGTCGGGTCCAGTGGGAGGCTGCGCCCGGAGAGGTTGCACTTTCTCGGCCATGATCTTGCTGGGAGAACCGTGTCTCTGCTCAGGCACAGTGGCACCTTGTCTGGGGCGGGACACAGCAACCCAAACCCCCATTTTAGCCAGGCAGCGGGCTGTCAGGGTGGCGGTGGTCACTTGCAGGCCGCACTACGGGTGAGTGTGGGGGAGTGGCCTTACATGACTCCCTGTCCCACCAGGCCCAGCCGCAGCCGCAGCCCCAGCCCCCGTCCTCCAACAAGCGCCCCAGCAACAGTACGCCGCCCCACACAGCTCAGCAAGATCAAGTACTCGGGGGACCCCAGATCGTCAAGAAGGAGCGAAGGCAAAGCTCCTCCCGGTTCAACCTCAGCAAGAACCGCGAGCTGCAGAAGCTTCCGCCCTGAAAGGTACTTGGAAAGGGTCGGGTTGCTGGTGCACCAGACCTGGGGGGCTGTGGATGGGGTGGTTTGGAGATATTGGGGGTTGAGTTCTGGAGACTGTTCCACTGGGCCTGTGGGCACCAGAGGAGCTGCATGGCTGCAGGAGGGGACTGGGGGAAGGCCTGGAAGATGATGGGGCAGAGCTCTGAAGGCTGGGGCGAGGTCGCTGAGGGCAGCCCCGCCGTCCAGACTCGCCCACCCAGGAGCGGGAGGAGCTGTTCATCCAGAAGCTACGCCAGTGCTGTGTCCTCTTCGACTTTGTGTCGGACCCCCTCAGCGACCTCAAGTTCAAGGAGGTGAAGCGGGCAGGACTCAACGAGATGGTGGAGTACATCACCCACAGCCGCGACGTGGTCACTGATGCCATCTACCCGGAGGCTGTCACCATGGTGGGTGCGGGGAGGGGGAGCAGGGCGGCAGGGTCCCCCTCCCCCAGAAGCCCAGTGCCAGCCACAGCTCTCACCTGGCCACCCTTCCCGCTGCCCACTCAGTTCCTCCGTCAACCTCTTCCGGACGCTGCCCCCTTCCTCCAATCCCACCGGGGCGGAGTTTGACCCAGAGGAGGATGAGCCCACTCTGGAGGCTGCCTGGCCCCATCTCCAGGTACGAGGACTTGGGCGTGCTGGGCACCACCGCAGGGGGGCAGGGGGACGTCCCGGTCTTGGGGCACCCCTAAGTAGAAACTCTTTCCCCTCCTCATCACAGCTCGTGTATGAGTTTTTCCTACGTTTCCTTGAGTCTCCTGATTTCCAGCCAAATATAGCCAAGAAGTACATTGACCAGAAGTTCGTCCTTGCTGTGAGTCCCTGCTGGCCCTCTCCTCTTGGCCTGGTCCTAGCCAGGGCCCCGTGCTCTGTGCCCAGTTTGCTGCTTACATGGAATGCCTTGGGCCTCCTGTGTGTCCTCTGAAGAAGTCTTAGGCACACACGAATCCACTGTGTCCTTTGGAAGCTTCCAGCCTGGGCATGGAGCTGTGCTGTGGAGCATTCACCTTGCCCTTGGGAGGCCCTGGCACCATTCACATGAAAAAGAAGCTTCCAGGGCCAGAGCAATAGCACAGTGGGGAGGGTCTTTGCCTTGCACGCAGCAGACATAGGTTTGATCTCCGGCATCCCATATGGTCCCCGAGCACCGCCAGGAGTAATTCCTGAGTGCAGAGCCAGGAGTAATTCCTGAGTGCAGAGCCAGGAGTAACCCCTGAGCATGGCTGGGTATGACCCGAAAAGAAGCTTCCAGGCTAGAGATAGAGAGTCCCAGGGGGCAGTACAGGAGACGATGCCAGTTGCACATGGATCCCCAGCATCACATGGTCCTGTGGCCAAACAGACCAAATGGGGGCCAGAGTGACAGTACAGCAGGTACTGCACTGCACACAGCCAACCCAGCTTCAATCTCTGGCATCCCATATGGTCCCCTAAGCACCACCACAAGTGATTCCTGAATGCAGAGCCAGGAGTAACCCCTGAGATCTGCTAGGTGTGGCCACAAATAAAACAACCATAAGAAATAAATAAAGGGCGGTGTGATAGTACAGTGGGTAGGGCGTTTGCCTTGCATGCGGCCAACCCGGGTTCAATCTCCGGCATCCCATGTGGTCCCCCAGCACTGCCAGGAGTAATTTTTGAGCTAAGAGCCAGGAGTAACCTCTGAGCATTGCCGGTTGTTACCCCCCCAAAAAAAAATAAGCAAAATAAATAAATGAATGAATGAATGAATGAATATTCTAGCCAAGTGGGGAAGAAACAAAAAAGCAACACCCTAGTAAGCAGACCTGCCCATAGAAGCCCTCTGCCCAGAGAACCTCTAGCTCCCCCAAACCCCATGCCAGGATGTCCTATGTTGCCCCAACCTTCCTGGAACAAGCCTCACCGGCCCCCTCCCGCCCACCCCCAGCTCCTCGACCTGTTTGATAGCGAGGATCCTCGAGAGCGGGATTTCCTCAAGACCATCCTGCACCGCATCTATGGCAAGTTCCTGGGGCTCCGGGCATACATCCGCCGGCAGATCAACCACATCTTCTACAGGTGAGGCCGGAAGCAAGGCTTAGCAAAGTCAGTCAGCCTTGCCCAGGTGGGGTGGACGCAGGGGGTGGGCGGACACTTGGCCCGACTGCAGGTTCCAGAGCGTCTTGCCCACCCTGCAGGTTTATCTACGAGACAGAGCATCATAATGGGATCGCTGAACTCCTAGAGATCCTGGGCAGGTAAGGGGTGGGGGCCTCAGGTGACGGGAAGGACAGGTGGGCTGAGCCCAGGCCTGGCCCCTGGGTCCTCAACAAGGCTTGCTTGGCTCCCAGCATCATCAATGGCTTTGCCCTGCCCCTGAAGGAAGAGCACAAGATGTTCCTCATCCGGGTCCTGCTGCCCCTTCACAAGGTCAAGTCCCTGAGTGTCTACCACCCTCAGGTGAGCGCCGACCCTGCGCTGGCCGCGGGCAGAGATGGAACAAAGGAATTCCTCCCCTCACCTGCTCTTCTGCTCTGGGCTGTTGCTTTTGTCACTGTTGGCTCTGAGGCTGTGTGCGCCCTGGGCCTCACCTTCTTCCCCCACACTCTGCAGCTGGCCTACTGCGTGGTCCAGTTCCTGGAGAAGGAGAGCAGCCTGACCGAGCCGGTAATTCCCCTGCAGCCCGGGATTTCCCCAGACCTGCTCTGGAAGCTCTGGCCAGGCACCCTCTCTCCTTTCGGGAGAAGCCAGGTTTCTGTATGCCCACTAGCCCTCTGAGCCAGCTGCCAGCTGATAGCCCGGCTGCTCCAGCATGGCCTCCGCAGGGCGGGTAGTGGGGTGTGGGTAGGTTCCAAGTGGGCCCTTGGCCCTGTCCTCCCGCAGGTGATCGTGGGCCTCCTCAAGTTCTGGCCTAAGGCGCACAGCCCGAAGGAGGTGATGTTTCTCAACGAGCTGGAGGAGATCCTGGACGTCATCGAGCCGTCCGAGTTCAGCAAGGTGATGGAGCCACTCTTCCGCCAGCTGGCCAAGTGTGTGTCCAGCCCCCACTTCCAGGTCAGGCCCAGCCCCTGCGGGTCCCAGCTCCACGCCTCCCAGAATGCACGGAGGGGGCAGACCGCGGCACACCAGCCCTGTCCCCAAGCTGCCTGTTCCCCAGGTGGCTGAGCGCGCTCTATTACTGGAACAACGAGTACATCATGAGCCTCATCAGCGACAACGCCGCCGCGTCCTCCCCATCATGTTCCCTGCGCTCTACAGGAACTCCAAGAGCCACTGGAACAAGTAGGGGACCAGCAGGGGGCTCAGGGTCCACAGAGCCAGCCAGAGCTGTGGTGTGCGACAGGGGATTGAGGGGGATCACAGAGGCCTTGGTCAGCGCCAGCCGGCTTCATGCCTCCTGGCTTCCCTTCCGCTGGTGTGAGCCTTTGAGAGTAGGTGTAAATCCCCACATGATAAAAAAGCGCTTCCCACTACTAGCCAGTGTTCTGGGAGTAGCCTCACAGGCTCTGGGGTCCTGCGGGCGGGCTCATGGCTAGGAGTGCTGGGAAGGCCAGTCTGTAATGTGGGCAGGAACACCTGGTATTTGTGAAGGCCCTGAAATGCCCATTAAAAGCCGCCTGACTAAGCCAAGAGCTGAGCTGAAACTATATGGAGGTTTGTAACATGGGAGCAAAGAATGAGAAAGCCTGGGCTCTGCAGAGATCAAGCCAGCGACAGGGCTCTTGGCGTGCACGTCTGACCGGGGCTCAGTGCGCTGCATCCCATATGGTCCCCTGAGCACCGCCAGGTGTGACCCAAAAACTGGGGGAAAAAAAGTTCTTTGCTGAAACGCCACCCAGAGGCACCCGGGACCCCGTGACCAGGGCTTCCTCTGGTGCAGGACGATCCATGGGCTGATCTACAACGCCCTGAAGCTGTTCATGGAGATGAACCAGAAGCTGTTTGATGACTGTACCCAGCAGTACAAGGCCGAGAAGCAGAAGTGAGTAACCGACCCCCGTCCTCATCCACTGCCAGTGACGGTCACCCTGCCCTACCCCACCTCGCACCCATTCTCACCTCCCCACCACCCCCAGGGGCCGGTTCCGAATGAAGGAAAAAGAAGAGATGTGGCAAAAAATCGAGGAGCTGGCCCGACTGAATCCCCCAGGTGAGGCATTTGGCTGGTGCCAGGAAGGGAGGCCAACGGGGCTGCAGGTGGGCTCGCTCGTGGAGGGCATGGCGGCCCCTGCTCAGTGGGCTCCTCTCCCACCTGCTCTACCCTTTGCAGTACCCCATGTTCCGAACACCCCACCGCTGCCTCCTGTCTACTCCATGGAGACAGAGACCCCACGGCCGAGGACATCCAGACCCTGAAAAGGACAGTGGAGACTGAGGCCGTGCAGGTGGGGCGCAGGAATCCGGGTGTTCCGGAGGGGCGGGGAGGAGCCAGCAGCACCCATGGGTCCCCGCCCTGACCTCTCCAGTGCCCGCAGATGCTGAAGGACATCAAGAAAGATAAAGTGCTGCTCCGCGGAAGTCAGAGCTGCCCCAGGACGTGTACACCATCAAGGCGCTGGAGGCACACAAGCGGGCAGAAGAGTTCCTGACGGCCAGCCAGGAGGCGCTCTGACCCCCACCCCACTGCGGGGCCACAGCCCACCCGAGCCCCCACCCTCTGCTCCCCTTGGCTGATTCGATTTGGGGCAAGGCCGTGCCTCTCGAGCTACTTTTAGAGGGGAGGGGGCTGACACGTGAAGCCAGGACACCCTCCAGAGTGGTCCCGCTTCTCCCTCAAGTGTGTTCTTGCCTCCCTGTGGCTAGACGTGACAGCTGAGCGCTGCCACGCCCGGTGCTCAGATGACCTGGGATGCCCGGGCCCCCTTCCCGCTGCCAACCCACAGCTGCCACCCACACGGCCGCAAGCGCTGCTCCTTCTTTTCCCTCATCCTCACTGGAGCTCCAGGGGCTTCTCCTCTCCTCCCCAGGGGCAATCCAGGGAGCAGCAGGGGATGATTCTCACCAAAGTATGTAATAAGCCCTACTGGCCCCCTGGAGTGGCTGGAGGGGCCTGCCCCCAACAGCACAAATATACCCCCCCCAGCCGCGGGCACAGACCAGAGGGTCTGGGGTTCTCTTACTTCCTTTGATTTCCCTCCCCCCCTTGCCTGGCCAAGGAGGAGCCCAAAGGAGACAAATGAATTACAGGACAGTAGGTGACAGCCACAGGGCCCAGGTGGCTCAGGGGTGATCAGGACGCGCAACCCCAGGGACCCCTTTCGGTGAGCAGTAACCCTGGAATCCGACGTGGAAGGGTCCAGGGGGCTGCTGATTGCTCACGCTGTTGGTTCAGATGGAATCAGGGTACAGAGCCGAGCATGGCTCCCCACAATGCCCCACAGGTCCCTTTCTGACCCCAAGAGCAGGGGTGGTGAGGGGTCCCAGAGACAGACCCACGCCGAGGCACAGGGCCGCTTCCGGCTGTGTACATGGGGTGCTTTATTCTCCACAGACAGATACATGCTGAGGTGGGCTGGGCTTGGCCAATGTCCCCATATGTACAGAACTGAATAAAGAGGGTCTCTAAGAAGTCTGGTTTTGCCTCTATGTGCCGGGGCCGAGGCTCGGAGACAGATGTGATAGATAACCAGGAATGTGTTCAGTCCCGCGCGGGTTCTGGCCTGGAATGCCAGGAGCTAAGGCTGCTCTCCGGGTGGTGGGCGTGGGGTCTCACTTCCAGGCAGGGGAGGCCTGCCGGGCTTGGAGCGCCTTCTGTACCACGTCTTCCCACTGCGCGTCTGAGATCTCCCGGGCCCAGGCAGGAACCCCAGGCGCAGGCAGGCTGACTCCAGCCATTGTCCTTTTCACCAGCTCTACGTGCTCTGAAAACGCAGCCAGAGACCAGTTAGGGAATAGGAACCAGGGACCAAGTGCCCACCCTCCCCCCCCTTAAATTAACTCAGTGCCCCAGGGCTACCCAAAGAACCAGATTCGACTTTTTTAGTTTAGGTCACCCCCAGGCAGCACTTCACTCAGTTTCAATTCTCTTTTTTCCCTTTATTTTGGGGCTGGGGACACACCCGGTGGTGCTCTGTACTTAGTACTGGCTCTGCACTCAGGGATCACTCCTGGTGGGCTCAGGGGACCACACCGGGTGCCAAACCTGGGGTGGCTGCATGCAAGGCAAACATCCTGGGCGCTGAACTATCGTTCTGGCCCCTAGTCTAGACACTCGAAACTTAAACTATCATGTTCCCCAGGGGGTCCTGGTGGCTGTGGTCTCCTCCACCATTACTCCGTAGACGGGGGGCTTCTCCTACCTGGGTCCATGGGAATAGAGCTGTGGCTGCTCAATGCGGCCGCGCCCGCCTCCTCCTCGTCCTCACTTTCTATCGGTGGGTCTGGCAGAGTGCAGCCCCAAAGCCTGAGGAGCCAAGAAGGCAGTTGAGGGCCAGCGCTGAGCCACGGCTCACCTGCTCAGGGTCCGACGCTCACCATACCTGGATACGATCTTGGATATCGGCAACCACATCTTCTCCATCCCCACCGGGGCCAGCTCCACCTCCTCCGGCTCGGGGTCTTGGTTCAGGGGCTGGTACGAGTAGCCAGCTGGGCCGGTCCCGGTGTCCTCTGGCTCTTCCTCGGGCTCCTCACTGCTCCAGTCCCGGTGCCTTCCGTGGGGCCCTGCTGTGGTTCCAGCTCCTCGGTCTGATTGGGGAAGATACGCTCAGGGCCCATGGTGTCTCCCGCTAGAACCACTGTTGCCATCCGGGCAGGGGCTGCAAGAACGGGGAGGCGAGGGGACAGGGGTCGCATCAGGCCACGTCCCCCGTCGGCCTGGCACTCTGTGCCTTGGGGTCTCATCCATCCAACATCTACCGCCGCCGCCACGCTTCCTGCAGCCCACCTGCCTCGCTCGGCCAATTCGCCGATAAGGGCCCAACGGGAGCCTCTGCCACCTCCCCGAAGTCGGCCCTTTGCGAGTCCTCCCCCAACTCCAGGTCGCCAAGGGGCGTCCTTCGGCACGGCGAGAACCCGGCCCCCTTCTCCCCTCGCCCAGAGGTGCCCCTCTGTACCGCCGGACTAGAGCCCTCCAAACCCCCCAGGAGCTCCCGTCGAATGGCCGCGGAGGCGGCGTCCCCCCTCCGCCCCCCGCCGAGTCTCCGAGTCGGCCTCTCCGCGCGCCTCACCAGCCCGAGCCCGTGGCCCAAGCCCCGCACCGCCACTTCCGGCGAGGCAGGACGTACCGGGAGCCGGCCCTCCGCCCCGCCCCCTGCTCGTGATGGACGCGCCCTGCTCCGCCCCCTCACCCCGCCTCTGCTCGTGATGGACGCGCCCTGCTCCGCCCCTCGCCCCGCCTCCTCTCTTGATGGACGTACCCTACTCCCCCCCTTATCTCACCTCCGCTCGTGATGGACGTGCCCTGCTCTGCCCCTCGCCCCACCTCCGACCCCGCTGCCGCGACCCCGATAACAAAGGACTACGTTGACCAGCGCTCTCCGCGGCATGGGGCGAAGAGCTGCAAGGCATTAAATAAATAAATAGGTAGATAGATAGATAGATAAATAAATAGAAATCCCCTGCGGGTCCATCTCGCTCCGTCCCTCTCTTTTTCGCCGGACGCCTTGGACTACAAGTCCCGGCAGGCTCAGGGGTCCTTGGTCAGGCTGCGCATGCGCAGAGAGCCGGCCGCCTGAAGGACCTAGCCTAGCTGCGTTTATCTCGTTGGACCCTGGAGTCGTCGGTTGGCGCGCAACGGGTTCTAGGCTGCAGGCAGCGCGAGGACCCGGCGGCCCCACCCCGGCCCGGCCTGGCAGGTAGTCCGAGATGGGTTGAAGGACAAGGAAAATTGAAGGGGCTGGGGACACCCTTTCCTAGAGTCAAGCCGTGGGGGAGGGGTCTGTGATGAGGTGGGGGGGGGTGGGGTGGGATCTAGGAGGACGCTGGGAAAGGAGAGTGTTAATGGGGGAGAGAAGGGCTGGGGCCGGAGCCGAGGGGATCTGCCTGGTACCGGGCTGGGGCGCAGGGGCCCCGGAAAGCAGGCTGGAGCGTGCGGAGAATGAGGCAGCCGCGGGGGCTCATTGATGGGAGAGAGCGGAGACGTGGGGGAGGCGGGGATGACGGGGAGACCTGCAGAATGTCGTCCTGCCCTGCAAGGAGCCGCCGCCGGCCGGCAGGGTCAGTGACTCTGCAGGTTGCTTGGTTGGTTACCCTCCGGCAAGCGGAGGGCTGCTGGCGGGGTGGAGCGCGGAGTGATGGAAGAGGGCTCGACCGACTGCACCCTCCTAAGCTTTCCCTTAGGGCACGGCCAGCCAGCTCTGGGGAGTTGAAGACGGCCAAGGGGCCAGGGAGCGGGGCCGGTACCCGCAGGTAGCTGAAAATGCGGCAGTGAAGGAGGAGCGCGGCGAGGGGAGGAGGGGGAGCCCCCAGAGACAGACGCGGCGCCCCGCGCGCGCGCGCGCGTACGTGGTCTCGGTGCGCTTGGCTTGGCTTCAACCCCTGCACACAGCCAAGGGGGCGGAGCGGGGTAGAAGCCAGGAGGGCTGGGGAGGCCTGGGGACCTCAGCCCGCAGCCTGCCATCTGGCCCCGCAAGAGCGCGCTGCCCCAGCTCCGCTGGATGGACGACACGGGAGGCCTGGAGCGGCGTGGTTTCCTGCTGGGGCTATTTTGGAATTGGCCGCAGACTCTGGCTGGCCCGCGGAGAGCGCCTGCTCTTCCTTGCAAGAGCTCTTCCTTCCTTGAATTTTCTCCAAGCCCGCGATTCCACCTGGCTCTCTGCCAGGGCTGCCTGGACCCATGACCCACCTCACCCCGCCCAAACACGTTTTCTGCTTCCCTGTGTCTTGCCAGGGTGCGGCTCCCCATCTCCTCAGGTGTCAGGTGGGGAGAGGACCCTCGGGAGACTGCTGGCAGCTGGCAGGGAGAGAGCCCTCCCGCGGGTGCATACCTTTCTGCTTCAGTTCCTGGTTTTGGCAGCACACCAGACACACCTGTCAACCCCAAGTGACTGGTGGCCACCCCTCAGCTTGCTAAGACCTCCCTGCGAGGCTTAACTTCTCCCACCCGGGGCGCCCTGAGGGTCCCTGGCCTAGATGGCTTCCAGCCTGTGTTGGACACGGCTGCTGGTCTGCTACAGGCTGAGCTTTCTGCTTGGAAGCGCGGGTGCCAGCTTTCAGTGGACAGCCTGAGGCTGGTTATTAATAGCTCCGGAGTATTTTGAGATCCCTTTCCTCCGCTTAAAGAGCACAGGGATTCTTCGAGAGGTGGCACAGTCAGAACAGAGCTGAGGCTGACGCCCGGGCTGCAGAGAGAGGCTCAAGTGTCCCGAGTAGGGGGCTGGGGGTGGGACGAGAGACACGTAAGGTGGGGCCTACCCTACATGTAGGGAGGGAGTAGGGGGCACCAACCTTCCTGAGTCCTTAATCGGCAGTTTCTGAGCTGGTGATCAGGTCAGAGAGGCCCCACCCCATGCTGCTGGAGAAGGGACAGCCAGCCCCAGCTTCCTGACCTCCGGAGCTCCCCTAGGGCAGGCCAGCCAACAGCCGTGGGCGGGCCCCCAGGGTGACACTGGGAGGCTAGGTTCAGCCCTGCCAGAGTCACGCTGGGCGCGGCCAGTGCGTTCTCTGAAGAGCCCGCGGCCCTTCTGTGCGCAGGTAGCAAAGGCAGCAGGCCGTGCCGGGGGCATGTTGCTGTGACCAGTAGCCCAGGGGATGTTACGGTGGACAGTACACCTGGAGGGCGGGCCCCGCAGGGTGAACCATGCCGCCGTGGCCGTGGGACACCGGGTCTACTCCCTCGGGGGTTACTGCTCTGGAGAGGACTACGAGACTCTGCGGCAGATTGACGTGCACATTTTCAATGCAGGTGTGTTCAGGCCCGCAGGTGGGAAGTGGGCTGGGAGCGGCGGCTCCTGGAGGGGGTGGCTGCGGGGGCGGCAGCCTGGAGGGAGGTTCCAGGGCTGAGCACCGCTGTGCCCACAGTGTCCTTGCGTTGGACAAAGCTGCCCCCAGTGAGGCCCGCCGGCCGTGGGCAGGCTCCCCGTGGTGCCCTACATGCGCTATGGACACTCCACCGTTCTCGTTGATGACACAGTCTTCCCTTTGGGGCGGGCGGAATGATACTGAAGGCGCGTGCAACGTGCTCTCACGCCTTCGACGTCAGTGAGTATGGGGCGGGGGGGGGGGGGGGAAACACAAGGCGCTGGGAAAAGGGCATCCCAGAGCAGAGGAGGGAGTTTCAGAGGCTGCTAATCGGGCCATTTTCTCTTCGTAGATACTCACAAGTGGTCCACACCCGAGTGTCAGGAACAGTTCCTGGAGCCCGAGGACGGGCACTCGGCTTGCGTCCTGGGCAAGATCATGTACATTTTTTGGGGGCTATGAGCAGCAGGTAGGTCTGGGGAGAAGCTCTGGAGAACGAGAGAGGGCGGAAGTTGAGTGTGGTGTGGTGGAATGGGAGGCTCTGACTTGTTTGCCTTTGTTTTTGTTTCTTTTTCACATCCGCTGATGCTCAGGGGTTATTCCCGGCAGTGCTCAGGGGACCATATGGGATGCCGAGGATTGAATCTGGATTGGCTGCGTGCAAGTACCATACCTGCTGTACTATCACTCCGGCCCTTGTTTGCTGCTTTGGAAGGGAGTGGTGGAGGGGCCTGAAGAGGTGGGGGGTGGGGCCGGGGGCGACAGCACAGCAGGTAGGGCGTTGCCTTGCACTCGGCCAACCGGGTTCGATCCCCGAGCACTGCCAGGAGTACTTCCTGAGTGCAGAGCCAGAGTAAACCCCCTGAGCATCGCTCGGTGTAACGCAAAAAAAAAAAAAGTGGGGGTGTGGTCAGTGCTGCCCTCTTTCTTCTGCCCCCCAGGCGGACTGCTTCTCCAATGACATTCACAAGCTGGACACCAGCACCATGACCTGGGCCCTCATCTGCACCAAGGTCTGCCTCGGTCTTTCCTTCTCCCGAGACCCATGAGAAACTTGGCGAGAGCAGGTCCCCCCCAGCCCCACCGCCCCGCTGACCCCCTCTCCTCGCTGCCTCCTGTCCAGGGCAACCCTGCTCGCTGGAGGGACTTCCACTCCGCCACAATGCTGGGCAGCCACATGTATGTCTTCGGGGCGCGCTGACCGCTCGGGCCCTTCCATTCCAACAACGAGATTTACTGCAACCGCATCCGAGTCTTTGACACTAGGACCGAGGCCTGGCTGGACTGCCCGCACACTCCAGTGCTGCCGGAGGGCCGCCGGAGCCACTCGGCCTGTGAGTGTCAGGGGGTCTGTCAGAGTGCCCCCTCCTCCTCCCCTTCCTCACACCCTCACATTCCTCTCTTCTTCCTTCCAGTTGGCTACAATGGGGAGCTGTACATTTTTGGTGGCTATAATGCAAGGCTGAACCGTCACTTCCACGACCTGTGGAAATTTAACCCAGGTAAAGAGCACCGCCTTAGGGAGGGAAAAGAACAGAATGGGCTTGAGGAGGTGCGGCGTGGAGGGCAGAGGCTCCCCTGGATGAGGCACCTGCTACATCCCCCCCATAAATTCTTCTTAGTGTCCTTTACCTGGAAGAAGATTGAACCGAAGGGGAAGGGGGCCATGTCCCCGTCGGCGCCAGTGCTGCTGTATTGTTGGTGACAAGATTGTCCTCTTTGGGGTACCAGGTATGTTGGAAGAGGTGGGGAGGCTGAAGGGCAGGGTTGCAGGGGAGGGGGAGGAGCAGGGGCTCTGACCGCACCCGCCTGGTCCCCGTCTCTGCAGCCCGTCTCCTGAGGAGGGCCTGGGAGATGAGTTTGACCTCATAGATCACTCTGACTTACACATTTTGGACTTTAGTGAGTATGCTTTTTCCCCAAGCCATCGGGGTCCCTGTCTTGGGGTGGCCACATTCAGAACTGGATTTTTAACTCGTTTCCCTTGCCCCTCACTTCTCCTTCATAGGCCCTAGTCTGAAGACTCTGTGCAAACTGGCCGTGATTCAGTATAACCTGGACCAGTCCTGTTTGCCCCACGACATCAGGTAGAGTGAGCGTTCAGAAGGAGGGTTTGGCTGGCAGCACATCCCTGACCTGACTGCATGGCACTCGGTCTGGCAGAGAGAGAGAGTTTTGTTCTACTGGAGATGTGGTGTATGAGAGAAAATGGTTAGCTGGGTCAGTTACCTGAAGAAAATCTGCTCACACCAAGCACACAGCTACCACTTCCTGAAACCAGAGCCTCTAGGTTGGTGGTGGTAACACGCAGAGAAAACGCCAGTGAACTCTTAGGACCTTGCAGCAAAGTAAAACAAGCTTAGGACCCTCTGGCTCACGGTAGCTCCAGATGAGAGGCGGAGCTTCCTCGATCCTTCCCTTTGAACTTTGTTCTTTGGCCCAGATGAGGCACTGAAAGCTAGTTAAGATTATTACTGTGCCCTGGGTCACTCTGCCACGCTCGCCTCACTTCATTCTTGGTTGCTAAAGGTCTATGTGTTCATGGGGCCAGAGCGATAGCCTAGTGGGTAGGGCGTTTGCCTTGCACGCGGCAGGCCTGTGCCGGCCCGGGTTCGATCCCCGGCATCCCATATGGTCCCCGAGCACCACCAGGAGTAATTTCTGAGTGCAGAGCCAGGAGTAACCCTGAGCATCGCCGAGTGTGACCCAAAAAGCAAAAAAAAAAAAAAAAGTCTGTGTTCAGTATTTAGTGATAGGGTATACAATTAGTGATGCAGAGAAGCGCATGCCTCTCACCTGGCCCACTAGGTTCTATCCCCAGCATCCCATATGGTTCTGAGCATTTCCGGGGGCCCCAAACAAAAAGAATGTACACACTCCACTGGCCCAGGATTGGCACATGTGCAAGTTCCTGAAAAACCAAAGGACTGTAGTGAGGGTCTTGGCATAAGGAGGTACTTGGTCTTTGCAGATACAAAGAACTGTCAAAAAGAGAGGGTTTTGATTTCAATATGCAGTGAGTGGGGAAGGCCTCAGGAGAGCACAATCACATTCTTAATAGGGGGTCTGAAGAGACAGTACAGCACGGAATGCGCCTGCCGTGCACACAGCTGACCAGGAGGTCCCCAAGCCTACCTGGAGCGACACCTGAGCACAAAGCTAGGAGTGCGCCCTGACAACAGATGGTTGTGGTCCACAAGTGAAGAAACAAAGCAAACACTTACAGTGGGGAACCGAAGGCTGGAGACAGCTCAGAGCAGAAACACTGTCCTATGTGAGGCCCTGCCGGCTATCTCCAGCTCTACAGAAAGAAAATGGGGAGTGGGGAAGGGGCTGGAGTGTAACGGGGAGCAAAACCAGGCGTTCCTGTTAAGCAGAGGAGGAAGGTAGGCGGGAAAGATGACCAAGGTGTGTACCCAGATGCTCTCCTCCAGGTGCAGGAATAAACAGGAAGTGAACGTGAGCCTCAGGCGGGGCCGGAGGAGTGAGTGGGGGGTGGACGCTGAGACCTGACTTACGACAGCCGCTCTTGGCTGGAATGGGTGGTTGAGCTGGACGTTGGTGGAACTGGTGTGCTCGTGGTGATCTTTGTCGCAGCGGTTCTGGGCCTGAGGGTGCTGGGTGCCGCGGGTTCCATCTTCTCTACCTGTCGTTGGCCCTTCCAGGTGGGAGCTGAATGCCATGACCACCAACAGCAATATCAGTCGCCCCATCGTGTCCTCCCACGGGTAGGAGGAAATGTTGCCGCCTCCCCTCCTGAGCCTGCTGTTCCCTTCACTGCCCCCTGCCCATCTCTCACCTGCCTGTCCCTTTGGGCCCTGGACTTGATATACCTCCATGCGGAGTTGTTGGACTAGAGGTGTTTTTTTTTTCGTGCTGTGAACTCAGTTGGGGATCTGTAGGGGGAGGGTTAGGTCCCTCCCCCTTGGGCCGAGGGCCCCTTCCCTTGGTGCTCTATCCCATACACCTCCCTCTGACCGCTCCTGGACTTGCTGCTCCGCCCCAAGCCCGCCAGGCCCCGCTGGGAAACCAAGAGAAAGGGGGAAGGGAGAAGCCAGCTGTGTCAGAGCCTCGGGAGCCTGCCCCGCCCCCGCCCCAACCCTCCCCTGTTAAGTGATTGGGAGCTGAGGAGTGACAGCTGTTGGCATGAAACCTTCTTCCCCGACCCCGGGAGGCAGGACCAGCAGATAAGTCCACCCCCTCCTGGAGCTGCTGCTGTACCCTGAAGCCCTCAGCCAGCCCAGATTTTATAAAAATGAATTAAAAACCCCAATGTTTGGTCTGTTTTTGCGCAATACCACCACAATGGCAGGAGATCCGGGGCACCCTTCCTGCCTTTGCCATCCCCAATTCTCTGGAGTACCGGGCCCAGCGAAGCCCAGGGGCTGGTGCGTGGCATCGCCTAAAATAAATATGGGGGGGCGGAGAGAGCGCGCAGAGGTTAAAGCCCTTGCTTTGCATGCGGCGACCCCGGTTATATTCCCAGGAGCATGGCCGGGTGTTAGCCCCAGTTCTCCACTCCCACCTCAAATAAAATGTCTTTAAAATAAAAATTATGGACACCAAACCAAGTGTGGCCCACGGCACAAACCGTGTTTCTTTTGCGCGGAGCCATGCGCTACTTCGACAGAACAACCGTGAGCTCAGTCCGTGGGGCCGCCCCTAGAGACGGGGCTCACCCGGACCGCGGCTGGGAACGCAGCTCCGGCGCGCCCACCCCGTCCCGCGGAGCAGCCGGAAGGGGCGGTGCCTTTGCCGGAAGGGGCGGGACCCGAGCGCCGGGAGGAAGTAGCTCTGCGGGTCTCCTGGCGCACACGGACCCAATGCCGAAAGCGCGTCCTCGCCCTGGGGCGGCCGCTGGGTCTTGGCCCAGCGTGCGAGACTGCGGGGACAGCGATGGGGACCCGGAGCTGCGGCAGGATAACGGTAGGGGACGGGGGGCTCCGCAGGGGCCCGGGCGGGGCGCTCGGGGCAGTTCCCGCGAGACTGAGCGTTACTCTGGGGGAGGAGGGGTGGGGCTCCGCGCACGGCCCCCGAGCAGTGGGCGGGCCGACCGTCGACCTCGCAGTGAACCCCGCACTGCTGAGCCGTATCGCCAGCCGGATGCAGTTTTCTGCGGTTCTTGCTGTGCTGGGATGAGTCTTTGTAGCTAGACACCCCGGGAAATGCGGAGGGCTAGTGCAGAGCTTCTCTGTCCATCTTCACCAGATGGGGCGGGGCCAGAAAGCACAGGGGAGGGCGTTTGCCTAGCACGTGGCCAACCCGGGTCCATCCCCGGCATCCCCTGTGGTCCCCGAGCACAGCCAGCCAGGAGTAATTCCTGAGTGCAGAGCCAGGTGTGACCCAAAAAAGAAGAAAAAAAATAAACATGTACAAAGGAAAGCCCGTAATACCATAGCAGACCTATTAAATGAGCCTTTACAAGCCAGGAGAGAATAGGATATTGTACAAGAACTCAACAAAACGGAGGCCAGAGCCGTAGTACAGTGGTAGGGCGTTTGTCTTGCACGCAGCCCACCGGGGTTCGACTCCCGGTATCCCATATGGTCTTCTGAGCACCACCAGGAGTAGTCCTTGAGCGTGGCCATTATGACCCAAAACATCAAACAAGTCCCAGTTTTGTCTTTTTGCTTTCTGGGCCACCTCTGGTGGAGCTCTGGGCTCACTCCTGGCCGACTCTGGGATACACAGGGGATACTCAGGACGGATCCGGGGTCGGCCATGACGCAGGCCATGACGCAGGCACCCCCCCCCAGCTGTACGGTCTTTGGCCCCCACGCTCTTCTTGCCGTGTAACAATGCACTTGGTTCAGACCTCGGCTTAATCTCTGGGCTTCAATAATTACATTATAATTATAAAATGACCTAGCGAAGCTTCTCTCAAAGTTCTGTTCTTGGCGGGGTGGTTACTCCTGGCCAGGTGCTTGGGTCCCACCCCGTGCTGCTTCTGAGGCTCCAGGGATCAGCCCCAACACAGCCACCGTGTGCATTAGCTTTTTGAGCCATCTCCCCAGCCCGGAAGGGTAATTTGTATCAGGCATGAGTGATACAGCTTCCTTTGGTTAGTATCTTTCTAGATTCACTGTTTGGATTGATAATTCTTCCAGTTTTCCTATAGTGAAATCACTTGTATCACTTCCTGTTATTCATGCCCGCTCGATTTGCTCGAGCGGGCACCAGTAACATCTCCATATGTCCTGTCATGTGCTAGTGTAGCCCAAGGGCATCTGGTTGCTCCAGGAACATGAAGAGCCTCAAACCATTCCATCAGCTCATGGGAATGAGGTCTATAATAGTGACTGGTATTTGGCATATCAAATATGACACGGGTAGCTTGCCAGGCTCTGCCGTGCAGGTGGGATACTGCTGGTCCAAAAAGTCCAGTGAGGCCGGAGCGATAGCCCAGCGGATAGGGCGTTTGCCTTTGCACGTGGCCGGCTCATGCCGGCCAGGGTTCGATCCCGGCATCCCATATGGTCCCCGAGCACCGCCAGGACTAATTCCTGAGTGCAGAGCCAGGAGTAACCCCTGAGCATTGCGGGTGTGACCCAAAAAGCAAAAATAAAAAAAAGCAAAAAAAAAAAAAAAACAAAAGTCCAGTGATAGTGGTCGAGCAGCCAGCAGAGGGTCCTCATATTTTATAAACAGAGACAAGGGCTAGAGAGAGAGAGAGAGAGAGAGAGAGAACGAGCACCGGAGTGTGTGTGTGTGTGCCTCAGGACCAACTCCTGTCTCTCCGCTCAGAGATCACTACTGATAGGCTGGAGAACCATATAGGGTGCTAGGATTGAACCTGGGTTGGCCATATTCAAAGCAAGCACCCTCCCCACTGTGCTATCGCTCCAGCCCCAGTTTTTTTTTTTTTTTCCTGCATCACACCCAGAGATGCTCCTGGCTGTGCACTCAGGAATTATTCCTGGCAGTGCTCAGTGGGACATGTGGGATGCCGGCTATCAAATCTGGGTCAGCTGTGTGCAAGGCACATGCCATACCCATTGTACTGTGGCTCCAGTCCTGTCAGAATTGTAATTTTTTTTCTTTCTGGGTCACTCCTGGCGATGCTCAGGGGGTTACTTCTGGCTCTTCACTCAGTAGTTACTCCTGGCAGTGCTTGGGGGGCCATATGGGATGCCGGGATTGAACCCTGTGCTGTCGCTCGGCCTGGGCTTGTAAGTTTTAATGGGTAGTCAAGGGTGACCTCACTGACTCAGTGGCATCTGAGCAAGTGCTTTGTGAAGTAGGCAAGGGAACCAGAGATAAATATTTTTAGGATGTGTTCCAAAGGAAACATTCCAGTGCACAGGAACTGAGGCCGGACTGTCGTAGGAGGACAGCTAACTAGGAGGTTTGTGGATGAAATATACATGCAGGTATAGGTCAGTGCCAGAAGGTGGTGTCACAGTCCATTCGAAGACTAATGCAAGCCACTAGAGGAGTGGAGTTGGGGAGCACCTTGACCTGGATGTGCAGCCAGGTGTGCAGTTTAGATGCTTCTGCAGCCGAGTCGGGCCATAGCTTTTTTTTGGGTTACTCCTGGCTCTGCACTCAGGAATTACTCCTGGCAGTGCTCGGGGAACCATATGGGATCGAACCTGGGCCGCGCGTGCAAGGCAAACACCCTACCCACTGAGCTATCGCTCCGGCCCTGGGCACATAGCTTTAAGATGAGTGGTGAAACCTGTTAGAGTGCTGAGGTGCTGCGGCTGTGACCCAAAAAAGCCAACTGCAGCAGCTGGGCAGGGGAGACAGGGCCTTGGAGAGCTGGAAGGAGTCATTTAGAATGGCTTACTGGGGCTCCTTCTCTCCCCCTCTGTTTCTTTCTTTGGGTGGGGGTCCCTCTCTACCCCCCCAAAAAATGGTCTTACTTGGGAGCCAGGACGATAGAACAGCAGGTAGTATGGTAGTGTGCTTGCCTGACAAGTAGCCATCTGGGTTTGATCCCTTCCCTGGCAACTCATGTGGTCCCTCAGTCTCTGCCAGGAGTCAGTCCTTATCACTGCTGGGTATGCCGCCCTAAACAAACACATAAATAAATGTGGGTTTTTTTTTTTTTTTTTTTTGTTTTGGGTCACACCTGGCAATGCTCAGGGGTTTCTCCTGGCTCTGCACTCAGGAATTACTCCTGGCGGTGCTCGGGGGACCATATGGGATGCCGGGGATCGAACCCGGGCCAGCATGGGCCTGCCGCGTGCAAGGCAAGCGCCCTACCCGCTGGGCTGTCGCTCCGCCCCAAATGTGGTTTCTCTTGGACTGGAGAGGTAGTACAGGGTCGAATACTAGCCTTGTATACAGCTGAGTTTCAGTCCCTGGCAACACATATGGTTCCCTGAGCAATGGTGTGGCCATACCCAGCCCCAGCTGGCTCAGTCCAGAGCAATTAAGGCCCACACAGTTGGACAGAGTATCACTGGGTCTCCCTGAATGCTGCTTGGCAAATTCACTTGTGGATTTATTGTTGTTGTTGTTAGTGTTTTGCTTTTCGGGCCATACCTGGCTATGCTCAGTGGTTACTCCTGGCTCTGTACTCAGGAATTACTCCTGGCGGTGCTCAGGTGACCATATGGGATGCCGGGGGATTGAACCCAAGTTAGCCTTGTGCAAGGCAAATGAGGTACAGCCCTACCTGCTGTGCCATCATTCCAGCCCCCAAGGCCTGTCATTTGTCCCACTGCTAATCCTACTGTCTTACCTTCCTTCGCAAGGGACCATCTCAGGAATTAGAGCTGGAATAGTGCAGAAGTTAGGCAGCAAGGTCAGCCCAGCCCAGCCTGGGCTGCTGGGGGGAGACAGGTGATTGATCTGAGAATCTCAGAAACGGTCAGATACCCAGGAGTAAGGAGGACCTGATGTCTTGCTGCAGAAAGAGCTGCTGAGTCTTGTGTCCTCCCTCCCCACTCTGCAGACTCATCGCACTTGTCATTTGAGGAGCTGTTGGAATTGCAGAAAGAAGTGGGCACAAAGGCACGTCAGCATGTGCTAGCGGGAGCGGTGCCAAGAAACCAGGTCCCAGGACACCTGCACAGAGTGCGTGTGTGGCGGACAAGCACAGGTGAGGCTAGGCCCTGCTTGCTCGGCACAAGGCCTTTAGCGAGACAGACCTCGTCACAGCTTCGCCTTCAATGTCTCCACAGGCCTCTGGAGATGTCCGCCAAGGTGCGGGTCCCATTTCTGCGCCAAGTCGTGCCTGTCAGTAAAAAGGTGAGGACCCGCCTTCTCAGTGAAGGATGACCAAGCAGTTCTCTGATGTGGAGGATGACTGGACGGTCCTCTAACGTGGGGGGATGACCAGGCAGGTTTTTGACGTGAAGGGTGACCGAGCAGTTCCCTGATGTGAAGGAGACTGTCTGAGCTTTCTCTAGCCCATCTGCCGTGAAGGGTGGCCGAGCACTTGTGAAGTTCTCTGATGTGAAGAGGGCGGCTGAGCGGTTCTCTGCGTGTGGGTGACCAAACGGCTCTTGTGCGGAATGGTAATTGAGCAGCTCTCTGGCGTGAAGCCTTGAGCATTTCAGCATTTCTTCTGTTCTCTCCAAAGGTAGCTCGTGACCCCGCTTTGATGATCTGTCAGGAGAGTATAATCCGGAGGTGTTTGACAAAACATACCAGTTCCTTGACGACATTCGACAGAAAGAGAAACAGGTGTGCCGCCTCATGCTGGCTCTGAAGGCGGGGCTGGAGTGGTGGGAGAGCCCCATCCTCCAACAAAGCTCCAGCAACCCCTTTTGTTTTCTTTCTTTCTGTACGTATTTATTTTTGCTTTTTCGGTCACCCGGCGATGCTCCGAATGACTCCTGGCTCTGCACTCAGGAGTTACTCCTGGCAGGGCTTGGGGGACCATACTGGGATGCCGGGGCCGAATCTGTGTCGGCCACTGCAAGGCAAATGCTTTTTCTCACTTTACTATCACTCGCTCTGGCCCCTCAATTAAAAAAAAAAAAAAAGATAAGAAAGGTTGGGCTGAGGAAACAAGCGTGGTGGCAGTGTAAATTCTCCCTCATTTAATCTCCCTAATTTAGTTTTGTGTTTTTGGGGGCTGTTACTGGTGGTACTCAGGGGCTATTCCCAGTGTGGTACTTGGGGGGTCACTCATATGAACTTGGGGAATCATGTGGAGCTAAAGATCGACTCTTGGGAGGGGCAGGAGTGACAGCACAGCAGGTAGGGTGTTTGCCTTTCATGCAGCTGACCTGGGTTCGATCCCCAGCATCCCATATGGTCCCCTGAGCACTGCCAGGAGTGATCCCTGAGCAAAAGAGCCAGGAGTAACCCCCCCTGAGCATTGCCGGGTGTGGCCCCCAAAAAGAAATAAAAATGTAAAAGGGTTTTTTAACCCTCTGAGCTATCTCCTGGCCCCCTGATTCTGACGTATGTGGGGCTTTTTGGAGGTGGTGGTGGCTGAAACCACACCTGGCAGTACTCGGCCTGGCACTTGCTCTGTGTTCAGGAATCACTGTGGGAGGACTTGGGGTACCATAGGAGGTGCCGAGTAGCGAATCCAAGTTGGCCCCATGGGAGGCAAGTGCCCTCCTGCACTGTTCTGCCCCTAACTTGACGGGCTTGCTGCTGTTTTCACGCCACACTGGCAGTGCTCAAGAGCTACTCCCAGCCCAGGAACCATTCTGAGAATTCCAGGGATTGAACCCAGGCCTCCTGCCTGCAAAGCACACGTACTGCCTGTGCGCCGATCGCTAGCCTCGCCCAAATCACCCTCACATGTCCAGGTCCTCACCCGGCAATATCCTCCCAGCCTGGCTCTCGGCAAAAGACTTGCCTCCTTACGCTGGAAAGAGCTTTTTTGGGGGCGTGGGGAAGTCACACCCAGCGATTCTCAGGGGTTACTTCTGGCTCTGCACTCAGGAATTTCTCCTGGTGGTGTTTGGGGACCATATGGGATGTTGGGATTGATCCTGGGGTGCCTCATGCAAGGGAAACGTCCTCCCCACTGGACTATCACTCCACCCCCGACTTTTTGTTTCCCCGGTGTCTCTGAGTCGATATGTGCGTGACCGTTACTTCTCAGAATGATGCTGGGCACATGGTCAGACAGTGACCCTTAGAGAAAGCTAACCGTCCTGTTTTCCAACGTGCAGCTTGTGAAGAAGCAGCTGAAGAAGCAGCGCTGTGGAGAGGAACGTGAGAAACTGCAGCAGCTGCTCCAGCGAATGGTGAGGGGGAGGGGCCAGCTGTGGGGGCGCAGCTCAGGGTGGGAGGCGGGTCTCATGCCTGCTCCTCTACGCCCTTCTCCTCCCGGCTTCTCAGGAGCAGCAAGAGCTGGCCCAGCAGGAGCGCAGGCGGCAGCAGGAGTTACGCCTGGCTCTGAAGCAGGAGCGGCGGGCCCAGGCCCAGGAGGGCCATCGGCCATATTTCTTGAAGAAATGTGAGTGAGAAACAACCGCCTCCAGGCTGGTAACGGGGACGGGAGTACTGTGTTAGGGGCCCGTGAGCTTCCCCAGGGACACGAGAGCACTTGACCTCGTGGTAACTTGCAAGAAGGTAGAAAGCGCCGAAAGGGGTCATCTGTGCTTGTTGTTGCTGCCCAGCGCCCTAATGAGGGAGCGCGGGCGAGCGCGGTGTTTGTCTGTTCCAGGCCCCTGGAGGCTCGCCCGTCTGTCAGGCTGAAAGTTAGCTCCCATTCAGACCAGTGAACACGGACGGGGGCCCAGAATGACTGACGGGGAGATGGGCGAGGGCTCAGCCTCCTGTGCTCACCCGCCCTTTCCCTTCTCTAGCTGAGCAGCGCCAGTTGGTCCTAGCTGAGAAGTTCAAGGAGCTGAAACGCAGCAAGAAGCTGGATAGTTTCTTGAGTCGAAAGAGGCGGCGGAATGCAGGCAAAGACCGGCGACATCTCCCCTTTGAGCAAAGAGCGCTGAGGACTGTCCTCAGCAGAGGGCGGATGGACATGGGCATGTCCAGGCCAGGTCACAGCAGCGTTGAGCCTTGTCACACAAGGCTGAGTGACAGAAAAGACCCAGGGTGCCTGGCTGGCCCCAGGCGTGCCCTGCGCAAAAGCTGCACTCCACCACCCGTCTGGCCACCTTGGTTCGGGGCCACGTGTCCTTCTGTCCTCCTCTGCCCTTACCTTAAGATGATGGTGGTACAGAAAGGGGCCCCCGTGAATGACCTTGAGGCCAGTGAACGGTCTGAAGTCTGCCACTGCGCCCCGTGGCTGGGACCTGATGTAGGAACCAGTTAATGAACATTCTTGTCATTATCTTGTGTGTTCTGCATTAGAGGGGTGCAAAAGCTGCTCCTTCCCGCAGGCCGCTTGTAGGAGTCTCCATTCATTGGGTTGAGTAGGAGGTTAAGTCTAAGGCAACAGCAAGCCTTCAAAGCGGCCTGGGGAGAAGACTCAGGGCTGGACCGCTTGCTGTGCACGCAGGGAGCCCCAGTATTGAGTCCCAGCATTATTTGTTCCCCTGCGCACTGCTGAGACTGACCCCTCCAAGCACTACCAGGGGTGTTCCCAACAAGTCAAAAAAAAGGGTGACCAAACTTTAGAATTGCTTTCATTTTTGTTTTGAGAGAGAGAGAGAGAGAGAGAGAGAGAGAGATCAGCACAGGAGGCCGAAGAGATAGTACAGTGGGTAGGGTGTTTGCCTTGTATTCAGCTGACCCAGGTTCAATTCCCAGCACCCCTTATGGTCTCCCTAGCATCAGGAATGATTTCTGAATGCAGAGGCAGAAGTGACCCCTGAGCTTTGCTGGATGTGGCCCCAGAACGAATAAAAAATTATAAAACTTGAGCAAAACGGAATTAAGCATAAATTCTAGAGTGATAAGGCTACCATCTCTGCCAGGGATGTGACTGGCAAAAGGCTGACACTGCAAGCAGTTAGGAAGCAAGTGAGGGAGAATCACACGCAGGGGCAAGACTGCTGCTATTTCTGGAAGGACAAGAAAAACAGCAGTTCCTCTTTTTTCTTTTTTTTAGCTTTTGGGTCACACCCAGTGATGCTCAGGGGTTACTCCTGGCTCTGCACTCAGGAATTAATCCTGGTGATGCTTGGGGGCCATATGGGATGCCGGGATGGAACCCAGGTTGGCTGAGTGTAAGGCAAACACCCTTAGTACAAAGTACCCTCTGTACTATCACTCCAGCCTACTAAACCTGTTTTTTTTTTTCTTTTTTGGGTCACACCTGGCAATGCTCAGGGGCTTCTTCTGGCTCTGCACTCAGGAATTGCTCCTGGTGGTGCTCAGGGGACCATATGGGATGCCGGGATCGAACCCGGGCTGGCACTGGCTGGCCGCGCGCAAGGCAAACGCCCTACCCGGCTGGACTATCGCTCCGGCCCCACTAAACCTGTTTTGTTCCTGAAAAGCAACTACCCCACTAAACCTGTTTTGTTCCTGAAAAGCAACTACCCCACTAAACCTGTTTTGTTCCTGAAAAGCACACAACCAACTGTACCCAGGCTGGAGAGACAGGCACTAGGGTTTGGGGCCACACCCCGTGGTGCTCAGTGCTTGCTTCTTTTCTTTTTTTTTTTTTAATCACACCCGGCAACACTCAGTGGTTACTCCTGGCTTTTTGCTCGGGAATTACTGCTGGCAGTGCTCAGGGGACCATGTGGGATGCCGGGGAATTGAACCCGGGTCAGCCGTGGTGCAAGGCAAACACCCTACATGCTGTGCTTTCGCTCCGGCCCCTTCTGCTTCTGTGCTCAGAGATAACTCCTGGCACAGCTCAGGGGACCATATGTGGCACCAAACCCGAGTGGGTTGTGCTTAAAATATGCCCTGCCCTCTGTACTATCCATTCTAGGAGCTACCTTCTATTTTTTTTAAATTAAAGTTTGGGCGGGCGATAGCCCAGCCGTTGCCCTGCTGCTCGCCCGCCTGTGCGGTCATCTCTCGGCATCCCATATGGTCCCCGAGCACCGCCAGGGAGTAATTCTGAGTGCAGAGCCAGGAGTAACCCCTGAGCATTGCCGGGTGTGACTCAAAAACAAAAAAAAAAAAAAAAAAAGTTTATTTAATTTTTTTTTTTTTTTTTTTGCTTTTTGGGTCACACCCGGCGATGCTCAGGGGTTACTCCTGGCTCTGCACTCAGGAACCACCTCCTGGCGGTGCTCAGGGAACCATATGGAATGCCGGGGATCGAACCCGGGCCGGGCGCAGGCCGGCTGCTTGCAAGGCAAACGCCGTACCCGCTGGGCTATCGCCTCCGGCCCTTTTTTAATAACTTTTTTCTTTCTGCTTTTTGGGGGGTCAGACCCAGCGATGCTCGGGTTACTCCTGGCTCTGCATTCAGGAGTTACTCCTGGTGATGCTTGTGGGATCACATGGGAAGCTGGGACTCGAGCCTGAGTCTACTTGTATGCAAAGCAAACGCCTTCCCTGCTGTGCTATCGCTCCGGCCCCCAATGATTGTTAACTTTGGACTGTAGCTAAAACACTTTGCTTTGCTCAGAGAGTAATGCATCCAGGCCAAAAAACTTTGCAGGTTTTCCAAAGTTCGATGTGTCACTCTACATTATCTTCCCCTTTGGGGGCCATACTGGATGCTGAGTGGTTCTCTGCCAGGGTGGGACACTCACGGCAGTGTTTGGGGGGTCATGTGCGGGAGATTGAACCAGGTAAGTTGCACTCAAGTTGCCTTGGGAGAGGCAGGCAGGGATTACGACACTTTGTTTACTCGTCAGATCTCAGACACCACCCACATACAGTCCCCTGAGTACCAACCGCGATTCATTCCTTAGCACAGAGCCAGGACTAGCCCCTGAGCACCGCCAGGTATTCCTGGCTCCATCCAAAAAATATTCCAAGGCCTTCGCCCCTGTATTATCTCGCCCTTGAGCTGGATCACAATATGGGGTTGTGTAACGGAATGGAAGGGTCATGAAAAACAGCAGCACTATAAGTTTGAGTGTTTTTTTTTTCTTTTTGGGTCCCCCTGGCAATGCTCAGGAATCGCTCCTGGACTATATGGGATGCCAAGGATCAAACCTGGGTCGGCCATTGTAAAGCAAATGCCTACCCGTTGTGCTGTCTCTCTGGCCCCAGTTTGAGTGTTTTTGACCAAAGTTTTGTTCAAACTGAACTCACCTGGGGTCAGAGCAGTAGTACAGCAGGTAGCTTGCCTTGCACATGGCTGACCCATGGGTTTGATGCATCCCGTATGATCCCCCTGAGCACTGCCAAGAGTGACCCCTGAGTGCAGAGCCAGGAGTAATCCCTGAGCATCGTCAGATAGTCCCCAAAACAAAAAAATCATGAAACTTGGGACCTGAGTGATAGTACAGTGGGTAGGACATTTGCCTTGCGTGCAACTGACTCAGGTTCAATCCCTGGCATCCCATATGGTCCTCTGAGCCAGGAGCAGTTCCTGAGTGCAGAGCCAGGGAGTGACCCGAAACAGGAATCAGTAAATCACAAAACAACTGACTCAAAGGGATTGGAGCACTAAGACATGGATTCAGGCACTGGTCTTGGAATATGGTCAGTCCAAGTTGGTCCTTGGCACCACATACTGTTCCCAAGCACTGCCAGTGATCACTCCCTGAGACAGCTGAGTGGCCAAACCTTCCCCAATCCCTCTCAAAAAAAAAAAAAAAAAAAATCACAATGAGCTGTGCCTGGCAGCACTCACCAGATGTGTTGCATTTCTTTAGTTTGTTGTTTTGGGGCCACACCCAGCGGTGCTTAGGGCATACTCCTGGCTCTGCTCTGAGGGATCACTCCTGGTGGGTCAGGGGTCCAACCCAGGTTGGCTGTGTGCCAGACAAGCACCTACCTGCTGTGCTGTTACTCCAGCCCCCCAGATGCGTTGCATTTCTAGGGTTGGAAGCTGTCATGAGTGGAGAAAGTGGGAGACCACATGAGAATGAGTCCAGAGCTCCTCAGCATAGCCAAACCTGCTCCCATGTCTGCCGGGCCTTGCACAGAGAGCCAGTGTCTGGTCTTCCGCACCACAAGCAGTGTCTGATTTGTGTAGGTTCTGGGTGGGGAGTATCAAAACACAGTGAGGGGTTAAGCTGAGAGGCACCCAGGGGCGCCTTGTCCTGTTGATTGAACTCTACGGATCACAGGCCTTTCCCTTTTGTGAGAACCAGGCAAAGGAGACCTGAGAAAGCGTAGCAGCTGCTAAGGCTGATGGGCTCTGTGACCTCAGTCACAGACATGATTCGCACCACAAACAAGGTGCTCATTCCAAGGACAGAGCCCAGGCCTCATAGTGCCCAATAGTGCAACCAGTGCAACCACTATCACAATTTTTTATAACTTTTAGGGTCCCCCCAAAAGAAACAAGCAAGACCAGAACACAGTGGGGAGGGCATTGGTCTTGCACATAGCCGACCTGGATTCGATTCCTGGCATCCCATATAGTCCCCCAAACACTGCCAGGAGTAATTCCTTAATGCAGAGCCAGGAGCAATCCCTGAGCATTGTTGGGTGTGACCTCAAAAGATAAAAAAGCCAAAAAGAAAGCACCAAAGTCGGCTGGAGCGATAGCCCAGCGGGTAGGGCGTTTGCCTTGCACGCCACCCGCCTGTGCTGGCCTGGGTTCGATCCCGGCATCCCATATGGTCCCCGAGCACCGCCAGGAGTTATTCCTGAGTGCAGAGCCAGGAGAAACCCCTGAGCATTGCTGAGTGTGATCCAAAAAAGCAAAAAAAAAAAAAGAAAAAAAGCCACCCTTGGGGCCAGAAAGCACAATGGGTAGGACACTTGCCTTGCACGTGGTCAACTCAGGTTTGATCCCCAACCTCCCATGCGCCCTGATCCAGGAGTTAGCCCTGAGCACTACAAGGGGTGACAAAAAAAGAAAAATAGGAAAAAAAGAAATAAGCCCATAGCCCCTAGCAGTTTTCGTCATTTCCCGATCCCCAGCCTGAAGCAACCACAGATCTCAACTTTCCTTCTCTTGGCTCGCGCCTACTCAGGATATATGAGGTCAGGTGGCAAACCCGAGACCCGACTAGAAGTGTTTGCCTTGTAAGGATGCTTAGTTCTGAGGCCAGAGACAGTCGGGAGAAGGGAAGGGCCGCGTCAGGACAGCTGGCCGGATGCCTAGGACAGGGCCAATGCATTAGCAGTGCAGGGGTGCGTGAGTGTGTGCTGGGGACTAAAAGTGGGCATATTCGTAAGGTTTAGAGACTCAGCCGTTGCTGGGGTCCCCCTGGGGGTCTAATGCAATGGAGCAAAAGTGCTGTGGGTTAAAGATAGTAGTAGTACAGGGCCAGAGCCATAGCACAGCAGGGAGGACATTTGCCTTGTACGCAGCTGACATGGGTTCGTATAGCTCATATGCCCCCTGAACACCGCCAGGAGTAATTCCTGAATGGAGAGCCAGGAGTAACCCCTAAGCATTGCTGGGTGTGACCCAAAAAAAAAAAAAATATCATGAAGTAAGCCAGGAGCTGTAGCCTGTAGCTGCTTGAGTAAATCCCAGCCCAGGGGGCTGGATAGTACAGTGTAATTGCTTTTACACAGGGCTGGCCCAGGTTTGATCCTGAGCATCAGCATTGATCTCTGAGCACAGAGCTCAAAGTAAGACCTGTTTTTTTTTTTTTTTTTTGCTTTTTTTGGTCACACCCAGCAATGCTCAGGGGGTACTCCCTGGCTCTGCACTCAGGAATTACTCCCTGGCGGTGCTCGGGGACCATATGGGATGCCGGGGATCGAACCCGGGCCGGTATGAGCCGCCGCACGTGCAAAGGCAACGCCCCACCCGCTGGGCTATCGCCCGGCCCCTCAAAGTAAGACCTGAGCACAGTTGGGTATGCCTTGCCCCACAAACAAAAGCCCAGTCCATGGGGCTGGAGGGATAGCCCAGCGGGTAGGGCGTTTGCCTTGCTCGCGCGCCTGTGCCGCCCGGGTTCAATTCCCGGCATCCCATATGGACCCCGAGCACCGCCAGCAGTAATTCCTGAGTGCAGAGCCAGGAGTAACCCCTGAGCATTGCCGGGTGTGACCCAAAAAGCAAAAAAAAAAAAAAAAAAAAGCCCAGTCCATCCCCTACAGGGATATATATATGTTATTTTTGGGACACACCCAGTGGAGCTGGGAACTGCTCCTTCATGCTGGAACCATGTGATTTGGTGCTGGGGACTAAACCCTTCCACCCCACATACAAAACCTGTTGAGCTCTCTTGGCCCCTGGCTTTTGTTAACTTTATCACTTGATCACTTGAATCCTGTCATTCATCGATTTGCTCGAGCAGGCACCAGTAATATTTCCATTTGACCCTATCACGTGCCAGTGTAGCCCAGTGGCATCTGGTTGCTTCAAAAATACAAAGAGCCTTAAACCATTCTTTTCAGGGTCTTGACAAAGAAGTCTGACCATCTTGTAGGTGGGCGGCCACATGATCTTTTGACATCCTATGGGATCCAGTCAGTAACGGCTCTAGTCCAGCGGTTGTCTCCAAATCGCATTACATGTCCAGCCCATCTGATTTTCGATGCCTTGGCAAACGAGACAGCGTCCTTGACTCTGGAACGGTGACGGAGGTTGGAACTACAGATTCCTTCTTTCACTTGAGTGAGGCGTGATATTCCAAGCATAGCTCTTTCAATTCCTTTTTGGGAGACCTAAATAGCATTCTCATCCTGCTTTCGTAGGGCCCAGGTCTCTGAGATGTATGTTAATGTTCACTCGAATCATCCTGAACAGGATTTGCAGAACATTAGATGAAGGGCAACCATGCGAGCAAGTTGGCTTCCAAAAAGGATTCAGCACAATCGACCATATTCACACAGTAACCAAGCTCATTGAAGTTTGTAGGGAGTTCAAGATGCCCTACGTCCTGAACTCCCTACAAACATCCCATGGGATCCAGTCAGTAACGTCTCTAGTTCAGCGGTCGCCTCCAAATTGCATTACACGTCCGGCCCATCTGATTTTCAATGTAGGCCCCCCACCTACAGGGACAACGGTGGAATTGAAGAGCTGTGCCCGGAGTCAGAGGTTCTTTGTCTTTTTAGCTATTTCTTCGATGTTTTTGAAGGCATTCCATGCTGCTCTCTTCCTCCTGTGCAGCTCAGGTTTTAGGTTTCATCATGTTGACTTTTCGACCTAGGTACACATAACTGCTGCATTCAGAGATGTTTGTTCCATTGAGAGTGTATGGGGCCTCTGGAACTAGTTCATTTTTCATGAATATAGTTTTGTTGAGATTCAGGTGTAGACCTATCTTTCCACATTCTCGGTCAAAGTCAGCCAGCATTTGTGCCGCTTGGCTAATGTTTGGTGTTACTAGAACGATGTCATCAGCGAAGCGGAGGTGGTGTAGTTGCCGACCACCTATCTTCACTCCCATTCCTTCCCATTCTAATTGTCGCATGATGTTCTCGAGGGTGGCGCTGAAGAGTTTTGGTGAAATGGTATCACCCTGCTGAACCCCTCTTTTGACATCGATGATCACTTCTTTGTAGAATGGTGAGATCCTGGTGGTGAATCCGTAATAGAGCTCACGAAGGATCTTGATGTATTGGGTTTGAACGCCCTGTTTGGCTAGGGCTTCGATGACTGCTTCAGTCTCCACAGAATCAAAGGCTTTCTGTAAATCAATGAACGTGAGACAGAGCGGCATCTTGTACTCCCTACAACCTCAATGAGCTTGGTTACCGTGTGGATATGGTCGACTGTGCTGAATCCTTTTTTGGAAGCCAGCTTGCTCACATGGTTGCCCTTCATCTAATGTTCAGCCAATCCTGTTCAGGATGACTCGAGTGAACAGCTTGTAGATGACGGACAACAGGGGCATCATTGTAAATGACGCCCACGCCACTGTAGATGACGGACAAGATGGGGCAATAGTTGTCAATGTCGTGGATGTCTCCCTTCTTGAACAGTAGAACTGTCCTGCTGGTTTTCCATTGGGAGGGCACCTTGCATTCAGACAGGTAGCGTGTGAAGAGCCAAGCCAGTGTATTGATGAGTACTGAAGGCAGATTCTTCAGGTGTTCAGGTCTGACTTTGTCTAGGCCTGGTGCTGTTCCCTTCTTTTACGACGAAATGGCATGTTGGATTTCAGAAGGGAGAACGTTGGGAACGACATATTCATCCTGCAGATTTGGTATGTGGGCAGGTGGACGTGGCTATCAAAGAGATCTGAGTAGAAGTCATGGATAATCTTCTCCATTGCCTTTCTGGAAGACGTGATAGATCCATCAGGGCGCCGGAGGGCAGTCATCTTGGTCTTATAGTTGGTGAAGGACAGACGGGGTGTTGCGGAATGCTTTCCCCGGCTTCTGCTGCATCTTCCAGTATTTCTGCTCTTCTCTCTTTGAGGTCTTCCTTTGTCGCTTCTCTGCACTGCTTTGCAAGCATTTGGTCGCCTGAGGCTCGCGCCTTGCCATGTTGTCGAATGACCTCGAGAGTTTCTGAAGACAGGCGTCCTTTTGTGTCTTTCTCTCTCTTGGCATTCTTACACAATCATGGAGGTGCTGAACCAGTAGGTTGTATTCTTCATCGATGTTGTCAATGATGGTATCTTCCCATGTTGCCGCAGTAGTGCAAGAGTTCCCAGTTTGGGTCACACCCGATGATGCTCAGGTGTTACTCCTGGCTCTTGGCTCAGGAATTACTCCTGGCAGTGCTCAGGGGAACCATATGGGATGTCGGGTATCGAACCGGGTCAGCTGTGTGCAAGGCAAATGCCCTGCCCACTGTGCTATCTCTCAGCCCCTGATACGATTGTTTTTGTTTTAAATCTTTTTTTTTTTTGCTTTATGGGTCACACCCGACAATGCTCAGGGGTTACTCCTGGCTCTGCACTCAGGAATTACTCCTGGTGGTGCTCGGGGACCATATGGGATGCCGGGGATCGAACCTGGGCCGGCATGGGCCGGCCGCATGCAAGGCAAACACCCTACCCACTGGGCTATCGCTCTGGCTCTTTTTTTTTTTTTTTTTTTTTTTTTTTGCTTTTTGGGTCACACCCAGCGATGCTCAGGGGTTACTCCTGGCTCTGCACTCAGGAATTACTCCTGGCGGTGCTCGGGGGACCATATGGGATGCCGGGGATCGAACCCGGCCGGCACAGGGTGGCAGCGTGCAAGGCAAATGCCCTACCCACTGGGCTATCGCCCGGCCCCTCCCTCGGCCCATTTTAAATCTTATCTCCCTGTCCCTTTGATGGGTGCAGGGGGGGTGGGTCTGGGGGTCACACATGTGGTGGCAGTGCCCTGAAGGTGATGTTTCCTTGGAGCAGTGTCAGGTTACAGTGCTGGGGGATCCTGCTCAGCACCTGGGAGGTCTCACTGGGGTTTCTGGGCCAGGGAGGTGGCTCAGCTGGGGGGCATTTGCCTGGCTGCATGAGGCCCTGGTTAGGATCCCTGTCACCCCAGGAGAAAGGGAGGCGATGAAGGGATCCTTCAGGATGGACCCTCTGCCTCGAGCTCCCGCAGCCATGCTAGGAGCGAGAGAACCCAAAGGACCAAGAGGTCTGAGGACCCAGCTCAGGACAAGCCCAGCTGGCGCCGGCATGGAGGGCTTGTCAGGTTCTCTTGGGTGTCTTTGGGTCATACCTGACAGTGCTCAGGGATCATCTTGGCGTGGCTTGGGGATCGAGCCCCACTGGCTGTGTGCAAAGTCCCCTTCCCCACTGTGACAACTCCAGCCATGAGTCCAAGTAATAAACTGCAGCCACATGTGTGTCCTGAGGCCTGCCGTGCCCCACTGGCTCCGGTCCCACAGCCTAGTCCTGGGGACCACCAGTAGACCCTAGGGACACCAGTCTGTAAAATAAACAAGCAGGGGCCCCCGTATCCACTGGGCCCCTTTTGCCATCTGCTTTGCCACCTCCTCCAGGGCGTACTGATTTTCCCTTTCATAATCTAGTTTCCTTGGGGCTGGAGAGATAGTCCAGCAGCTAGGGAGTTTGTCTATTTTTTTTTTAATCTTTTTTGGGTCACACCCGGTGATGCTCAGGGGTTCCTCCTGGCTCTGCATTCAGAAATTACTCCTGGCGGTGCTCGGGGGACCATATGGGATGCCGGGGATCAAACCCAGGCTGGCACAGGCCGGCCGCATGCAAAGCAAACACCATACCCGCTGGGCTATTGCTCCAGCCCCAACCCGGGAGTTTGTCTTGTACGCTGTCGACCCAGGTTCGATTCCCCAGTATCCCATATTATCCCCAAGCACCGCCAGGAGTAAGTCCTGAGTGCAGAGCCAGGAATAACCCCTGAGCATTGCTGGGTGTGACCCAAAAAAGCAAAAAAAAAAAAAAAAAAATCTAGTTTTCTTGATTTACAACTGGATTCCACGGTGAGAGACCCTTTTGGTTAGTGGGACACCCAGTGGTGCTCAAGCCCTATGCAATGCTGGGGATTGAACCAGGGTGGGCTACATGTAAAGCAAGGATTCGGGTACCTTAACCTCTGCACTCTCTGCCTCTGGCATACCCACCTTAGGCTGAAACAATGTCCAGCCAGAAATATATTAAAAAGACTCGATCATTGGGTTCGATCCCGGCATCCCATATGGTCCCCCAAGCACCGCCAGGAGTAATTCCTGAGTGCAGAGCCAGGAGTAACCCCTGAGCACCGCCGGGTGTGACCCAAAAGCAAAAAAAAAAAAAAAAAAAAAGACTTGATCATGCTCAGCTTCTTAGCCAGCTCCCCGCCCCACGAAGGCTCTTAATGTGATAGCTCAGGCCTTGGTGGACCCTGCACCGGAAGTGAAAGGAGTGTCAGCTATTTCTCCACCCCCATGGGAGGTGACCACAGTTCTTTGGCCTGCCCAGGCTCATGGGAGTGAATCAGACCCATGCCAGGGGAAAGAGACTCAGAAAAGGACTCAGACAGGTGCCTGTCACTTCCTCACCATAAAAGGTTGAAAAACTTCGAAGCTGGGGGCCGGAGCGATAGCCCAGCGGGCAGGGCATTTGCCTTGTATGCGGCCGCCTGCGCTGGCCCAGGTTCGATCCCCAGCATCCCATATGGTCCCCCGAGCACCGCCAGGAGTAATTCCTGAGTGCAGAGCCAGGAGTAACCCCTGAGCATCGCTGGGTGTGACCCAAAAAGCAAAAAAAACCAAAAAACAAGAAACTCTAAGCTGGTCTGGGGAGGGCCCAAAGGCTGAAGCACACGAGAAGCACACAGGAGCCCTGGGTTTGGCCCCTGGCACCGCACGGTCCCCCAAGCACTGCTGGGAGCAGCCGCCCGCCCCCCACCCAAATCCCCTCTTGATGAAACCATCGTAACATTTTTTTTTTTTCATTTTGGGTCATCCAGCAATGCACAGGGTTACTCCTGGCTCTGCACTCAAGCATCACTCCAGAGTGATCAGGGGACCGTATAGGATGCTGAGGATTGAACCTGGGTCACGGGGCTGGAGAGATAGCACAGCGAAGAGGGTGTTTGCCTTGCACGCAGCTGAGCCAGGTTTGATTCCCGGCATCCCATGTGGTCCCCCAAGCACCACCGGAGTAATTCTTGAGTGCAGAGCCAGGAATAACTCCTGAGCATTGCTAGGTGTGACCCAAAAAGTAATAAACAAATAATTAAAAATAATGAACACAGGTCAGCCGCATGCAAGGCAAGCACCCCCCCCTACCTGCTGGACTATTGCTTCTGCCAAAAACCATTGAGGTCTAGGGACCATCTATATTATAAATCCGAGTTCTGGGGCCAGAGAGACTTGATTTCTGGCACTGCATGGTCCCCAAATCCTGCCAAGAGTGACCCTGAGCACTGCTGGGTATGGTATGGCCCCCAACCTCAAACAGTCCACCTCAGTTCTAGGTGGTGCCCAGCTCCTTGAACGGCAGGAACCCTGGACTCAGGGGGTGAGGGTCACTTCTGTCCTCCACAGACCCCTGACACCATCTCCCACCTCAGCGTGGTGGGGCGGGGGGGCCCGTCAAGGGCAGCACAGGCCTGACTCCAACAGTCTGGAATTTTCCTGTGTGCCTCTGAGGACAGGTGTAGCCAGGAGGAACTCATGCAACTGTGACTCTGAAGCTTCAGAGAAGGCCAGTGCTGGGAGGAGGAGGTGTTGCCCTGCGCCCCCGCTGGGTGGTGGCTCAAAGGAGACCCACTGGCCCGGTCCCCCTGTGCCACAGGCCCCGCCCTCCCTCATGCTCCCCAGGCTCCTCAAAGGGGCCCAGGCTTTAATGCAGTCCCACGTGCAGGACAAGGAGGCCCCACTGGGCCAGCTGTCCAGGGCACGGTCACGGTGGGCTCCTGCCGTCTCAGTCCCTTGGAGAAGGGCATAAACTCCATTCTGGTCCACCAAACCCCCTGTCCAGAGGGGAATGGAGGCAGGAATCCCTTCGCCAGGAACGCCAGCTCCCAGCGGTCACTGAAGGCACACATGGGCCTTAGAAGAGCTTCCCTGGGAAGGAGCAGTAGTGCGGCAGGTAGGTTAGGGCGTTGGTCTTGCACGTGGCTGACCCAGGTTCCATTCCCAGCATCCCATATGGTCCCTCAAGCACTACCAGGAGTAATTCCTTGAGTGCAGAGCCAGGAGTAACACATCACCCAAACAAAGGTATGGCCCCAAACAAAAACAAACAGAACAGAGTGTCTCCCTCCTGCTCTTTTATTCTTGTGCAGCCAGACGGGCACCCCACAGCCCCCAGCCCAGCTCCAGGGCTACCGGAAGGTGGAGAAGCTCTGGGTGCCTGTACCTGAGGCATAGGGCACGCCCGGGAGCGGATCTGCAGGGTGTGGAAGGTGAGAGGGGGTTGGGGCCCGAGGAGCCGGGGTTCAGGGACTCCGTCTGAGGCTCGAGGACTGTCA
>JAJIBD010011372.1:0-57684 GCA_021461705.1 Cryptotis parvus
GTGTGACCCATAAAGCAAAATAATAATAATAATGATAATAATAATGATAATAATAATAATAATGAGCTGAATTTGGCTTTGGGCTTTTTAGTTTGTTTAGGGACATACCCAACTTTGCTTGGGGGTTTCTCACTGTAGTGCTTGGGTACCATGCAGTGCCTGGACGAAACCTAGGCCTCCTGAATGCAGAGTTTATACTCAGCCCTGTAAGCAATTTCCTTGGCCCCAAAACCTGAGTTTTAGGGGCCAGAGCCATAGCACACAGGTAGGGTGTTTGCCTTGCACGTGGCCGACCCAGGTTCGGTCCAGATATCCCATAGGGTCCCCCCCAGTACCACCAGTAGTAATTCTGGAGTACACAGCCAGGAGTAACCCCTGAGTATCGCTGTATGTGACCTAGAAAGCAAAAATGAAAACTTGAGTTTCAGTGTCTATTTTCCTGGGTCTTTGGGCTATATTTACTAATCAAATATAAGGTCAGAGAGCTACAAAGATAAGTAAAATTGTTTTATTTCTGGGTATCACCTGGGCATAGAAGAGTCATAGTTTTCTTTTTTGCTTTTTGGATCACACCCAGCGATGCTCAGGGGTCACTCCTGGCGGTGCTCGGGGACCGTATGGGATGCCCGGGGATCGAACCCGTGTGCAAAGCAAACGCCCTACACGCTGGGCTATCGCTCCGGCCCCAAGTCACAATTTTCAGCAGATTATTTTGTCCTTTACATTACATTATAAACATGAGCTTTTTTTATTATTATTATTTTTTGGGTCACACCCGACAATGCTCAGGGGTTACTCCTGGCTCTACACTCAGGAATTACTCCTGGCAGTGCTCGGGGGACCATATGGGATGGCGGGGATCGAACCGGGTCGGCGCCCGCATGCAAGGCAAATGCCCTGCCCGCTGGGCTATCGCTCCAGCCCCAAAGATGAGCATTTAAGCAAAGGAAAACTTCAATTTATTCACTGTCACTAGAACACTAATGACAATAGAGCATTGTGTTAGCTTTGAACAATATGTAACCATCTGGACTGTACATAAGTCATTCATAAAACTGTCAACTTCTGGGGCCGGAGTGATAGTCCAGTGGGTAGGCCGTTTCCTTTGCACGCGGCCGGCCTGTGCCGGCCTGGGTTCGATCCCCGGCATCCCATATGGTCCCCAAGCACCGCCAGGAGTAATTCCTGAGTGTAGAGCCTGGAGAAAACCCCTGAGCATTGGCGGTATGACCCCAAAAAGCAAAAAGAAGTGAAAAAAAAAGACTTTTTTTTAATTAGGTTACATCTATAGCAGAATACTTGCATATAGATTGTACCAAAAAGACCCTCAATTACATACTTTATTCCTACATGGACTCTCTAGATTGCTTACTGTAAATGATTCCTATTCTAAAACTATATATATCTATATCTATCTCTATCTATCTATCTATCTATCTATCTATCTATCTATCTATCTATCTATCTATAGTTTTTTTTTAATTATTTTTTTGGTCACTGCCAGCAATGCTCAGGGGTTTCTCCTGGCTCTGCACTCAGGTATTACTCCTGGCGGTGCTCGGGGGGACCACATGGATGCCGGGATTAAACCCGGACCGGCACTGTCGGCCGCATGCAAGGCAAATGCCCTACCCGCTGGACCATTGCTCCGGCCCCTAAAAGTAATTTCTGTTCTAAAACGTCTTTAAAAATTACTATGCCGGGCCGGAGCGATAGTCCAGCGGGTATGGCGTTGGCCTTGCACGCGCCAACCTGGGTTTGATCCCCAGCATCCCATATGGTCCCCTGAGCACCGCCAGAAGTAATCCCTGAGCGAAGAGCCAGGAGTAACCCCTGAGCATTGCCGGCTAAAAAAAGAAAGCAAAAAAAAAGCAAAAAAAAAAAAGAAAAAAAAGGAGGTGAATATGAGCTCTCAAGATGTTTTTCTAGGGCCAGAGAGATAGTCCAACGGGCAGGGTGTTTGCCTAGCACGCAGCCCATGCATGTTCAATTACCATCTACCCATATGGTTTCCCGAGCACCACTAGAGAGTAATTTCTGAGTTTAGAGATAGGAGTGATCCCCTGAACATTTGCCAGATGTGACCCACAAAAAGCCCCCAAAATTTTTTTTTAAGTATCTACAGAAATAGCATAGCATTGTAGAGTTGGAGCCATAGTAGAGTGGGTAAGGCATTTGCCTTGCTCTGCAGCTGGACCAGGTTTGATTCCCTGGCATCATATGGTTCCCTGAACACCCTGAGTATTGCAGGGTTTGACCCAAGAAGCTCCCTTCCCCCAAAAAAAAGTCTGAATTTATTGTTCTTGAGACCCCGTAAACCATAACCATGAAAGTATATTTTCAGGGGGCCGGAGCGATAGTCCAGTGGGTAGGGCATTTGCCTTGCACACAACCGCCCATGCCAGCCTTGGTTCAATCCCGGCATCCCATATGGTCCCCTGAACACCGCCAGGAGTAATTCCTGAATGTAGAGCCAGGAGAAACCCCTGAGCGTCACCGGGTTTCACTCAAAAAAAGGAAGTATAAATAAATAAGTAAATAAAACCTGTTATATATTTTTTTAAAAAAGTATAATTTCACAAACATACTTTTCTTTCCATCTTTTTATATGTGCAGAGAATTTCCTTGAAATGTATCTTTATAAACTAGGAACTGGGACAGAAACTATAGAAATGTCCTTTTGGGGCCGGAGCGATAGCACAGTGGGCAGGACATTTGCCTTGCATGGGGCCTACCCAGTTCAATATTCACCATCCCTTATGGTCCCCGGGCAAGGCCAGGAGTAATGCCTGAGAGTGCAGAGCCAGGAGGAACCCCTGTGCATCGCTGGGTGTGACCCAAAAAGCGAAGGGAAAAAAAGGAAAGAAATGTCCTCTTGAGTTAATGGGAGTATCTTTTAATTTTCCCTGTTTGTTTCCAGATGGGAATGATGAGCAACCCAAATCCTTACGGCTCGCCGTACACTCAGAACTCCGGACAGCAGATTGGAGCCAGTGGCCTCGGGCTCCAGATTCAGGCAAAGCCTGTGCTGCCAAATAGCTTGTCTCCATTTGCGATGGACAAAAAAGCAGTTCCTGGTGGAGGGATGCCCAACATGGTGGGTAATGGTCAGGAGTGTGTCACGAAACCACATTTTCAACTAGAGGATGATGTTTCTATACAACAAACAGGGTATAATGAATGGTTTCTAAGAGTCAGCTGCCGTCCTTCATTTCACTGGTATTTTGTTATTCATGATCTTAATTTAGGGATATTGGTATAAATTCCCATGTTGCCGCAATGGTGCTAAAGAGTTCCCAGTTGGTGGTCGTTCTGGGAGTTCTCTTCTTAAACTTTGCAGCCTTTTCTCCCCGTTGCGGGAAGTAGAATTTTTGCACGAAGGAGACGGTGGTCCGATCCTGTCTGGAATTTGGGGACGACAGCAACATCGGTCAGACAAAACCGTCGATTGAAGATGATGTGGTCGATTTCATTGTGGAACTGTCCACCAGGAGATTCCCATGTCCAACGTTTTGCTTCAGCCTTCTGAAACTGTGAGTTCATCATTGATGACATCGATGAAGAATACAACCGACTGGTTCAGCACCTCCATGATTGTGCGAAGAATGCCGAGAGAGAGAAAAACACAAAAGGACGCTTGTCTTCAGAAACTCTCGAGCTCATTCGCCAACGTGGCAAGGCGCGAGCCTCAGGAGACCAAATGCTAACGTCCAAGCTTGCTAAACACTGCAGAGAAGCGATAAAAGCAGACCTCAAAGACAGAAGAGCAGAAATACTGGAAGATGCAGCAGAAGCCGGGAAAAGTATTCGCACTGCCCGCCTGTCCTTCGCCAACTATAAGACCAAGATGACTGCCCTCCGACGCCTGATGGATCTATCACATCTTCCAGAAAGGCAATGGAGAAGATTATCCAGGACTTCTACTCAAATCTTTTTGATAGCCACATCCACCTGCCCACATACCAAATTCCACAGGATGGATACGTCATTCCCAACGTTCTCCCTTCTGAAATAAGACATGCCATCTCATCGGTAAAGAAGGGAACAGCACCAGGCCCAGACAAAGTCAGACCCGAACATCTGAAGAATCTGCCATCAGTGCTCATCAATACACTAGCTCGGCTCTTCACACGCTACCTGTCCGAATGCAAGGTGCCCTCCCAATGGAAAACCAGCAGGACAGTTCTACTGTTCAAGAAGGGAGACATTCATGACATCGGCAACTATCGCCCCATCTGCCTGTTGTCTGTCATCTACAAGCTGTTTACACGAGTCATCCTGAACAGGATTAGCAGAACACTAGATGAAGGTCAACCATGCGAGCAAGCAGGTTTCCGGAAAGGATTCAGCACAATCGACCATATCCACACAGTAACCAAGCTCATTGAGGTTTGTAGGGAGTACAAGATGCCGCTCTGTCTCACGTTCATTGATTTACAGAAAGCCTTTGATTCTGTGGAAACTGAAGCAGTCATCGAAGCCCTAGTCAAACAGGGTGTTCAAACCCAATACATCAAGATCCTTCGTGAGCTGTATTATGGATTCACCACCAGGATCTCACCATTCTACAAAGAAGTGATCATTGATGTCAAAAGAGGGGTTCGACAGGGTGATACCATCTCACCAAAACTCTTCAGTGCCACCCTCGAGAACATCATGAGACAATTAGAATGGGAAGGAATGGGAGTGAAGATAGATGGTCGGCAACTACACCACCTCCGCTTCGCTGATGACATCGTTCTAATAACACCAAACATTAGCCAAGCGGCACAAATGCTGGCTGACTTTGACCGAGAATGTGGAAAGGTAGGTCTACAGCTGAATCTGAAGAAAACTATGTTCATGAGAAATGAACTAGTTCCAGAGGCCCCATTCTCTCTCAATGGAACAAACATCTCTGAATGCAGCAGTTATGTGTACCTAGGTCGAGAAGTCAACATGATGAATGACCTAAAACCTGAGCTGCGCAGGAGGAAGAGAGCGGCATGGAATGCCTTCAAAGGCATCGAAGAAATAGCTAAAAGGACAAAGAACCTCCGGCTCCGGGCACATCTCTTCGACTCCACCGTTCTCCCTGCATTAACATACGCCTCAGAGACCTGGGCCCTACGAAAAGCAGGATGAGAATGCTATTCGGGTCTCCCAGAGAGGCATCAAAAGAGCTATGCTTGGAATATCACGTCTCACTCAAGTGAGAGAAGGAATCCGGAGTTCTGACCTCCGTCGCTATTCCAGAATCAGGGGCGCTGTCTCGTTTGCCAAGGCATCGAAAATCAGATGGGCTGGACATGTAATGCGATTTGGAGACAACCGCTGGACTAGAGCCGTTACCGACTGGATCCCACGGGATGTCAAAAGATCACGTGGCCGCCCACCTACAAGATGGTCAGACTTCCTTGTTAAGACCCTGAAGGAACGGTTTGAGGCTCTTCATTTTCCTGAATCAACCAGATGCCATTGGGCTACATTGGCACGTGATAGGGTCCAATGGAAATGTTACTGGCGCCCGCTCGAGCAAATCGATGAGTAACGGGATTCAAGTGATCAAGTGATCAAGTGGTATAAATTCAAGCAAATGGTACTGCTGCAATGGACGTTTCCAGAGCGTGTATTATTTTGCAGCTTCAGTTGTGAATTTTGCTATAGGTAGGAAAGTGGAACTTTTCGTTAATATGAATTTTGGGGCCAGAGTGATAGTTGAGCAGGATGGGCATTTGCCTTTCATGTGGCCAACCTTGGTTCAATTCCCAGCATCCCATATGGTCCCCTGTGCACTGCCAGGAGTTTTCTTGAGTGCAGTGTCAGGAGTAACCCCGAGCCTTGCTGGGTGTGACCCCTCCTCCCCCAAAAAAAAAAAGAAAAGAAAAGAACTTTGCTAAGGAGTATTTGAACTTCAAATCACCAAATCTCCTAATTCGTATTTGTGCTTTCAAGCCAAACAATCCTTTCCAGGGTCACACATAGTGTTAAACAATGATATACAAATCTGTCAAGCAGTCCCATTCATCTTTGGAAAGAAGGAATCCCAGGAGAATTTCATTTTAGATGTGGGAGTATCCGACTGTCACTTCACTTGTCTTCCTGTTCGTCAGTTTGCTCGAGCGGGCGCCAGTGGCGTCTCCATTCGTTGAATTAGGTTCATTATTGTTACTGTTTCTGGCGTATCAAATACACCAGGGGTAGCTTGCCAGGCTCTGCCATGGCTCTGGATTTATCCCAGGGGCCCAGTTAGCTGTCAGGCTATAAGCATTCTCGTCTCCTTCCTTTTTCTCCTCCTCAGTGGCTAAAGTAATTTGTAACAGGACAGGTCCTCGGGTCCACTGAGTACTGGGCTTGACTTATCTGCCAAGACCCTAATGTCCTTCCCAACTTAAGTTTTCCTAGTCCTCTCTTGACATTCATGCATATCAAGGTGTGTGGTGCCTTTCTAAGCAGTTGTCATCATTGTGTTTGTTGAGGGTACATAGGCAAGGAGCTTTTACCTAGGGCTTCCTGCTGTGTGCTGGTGATAAAAACGATAAAATATGGCACCTAGAAATATGACTAATCTTTCATCCACTCAACAGTGTGGAGCGTGAGTGTCCTAAGAAGTGCTCCTTACTTTAAACCCCTAACGGGGTATGCGTGGTTATTTTTCTTTAAACTTCTTTCCCAGTTTAAATCATTGATTTTAAGTCTTCGTGCTTTACAGCTATTCATGATTGAGTTTAGGGGTAAGCATTCCAACACCAATTCATCACCGATGCCCCTAGTTTTCTTTCCACACCACCCTGCCTGTCTGTGACAGAATTTTTTTTCCAAAGTCCTGGATTACAGGACTCTTGGAGTGGGGTTTCGTGGCGGACACATTGCAGTTCACACCCCCACCCCCAGCGTGACCACCTCCTTCGTCCTTGTCTCAAATGTCCCCTTCTATAACGAGCGCGTTCTTCACGCCAGACTCCTCACCTCTCCACTCGCAGTATAATGTCCCCAGCCTTTTTCTTTTGCTCTGTGTACGCATTTTCATTACATCATGTTGTATAGTCTTTTTTTTTTTTTTTTTTTTTTTTTTTGCTTTTTGGGTCACACCCAGCGACGCTCAGGGGTTTCTCCTGGCTCTGCACTCAGGAATCGCTCCTGGTGGTGCTCGGGGTGCTATGGGATGCCGGAGATTGAACCTGGGCCGGCATGGGCCAGCTGTGTGTAAGGCAACGCCCTACCCGCTGGGCTATCGCTCCAGCCCCCATATTCTTACTAAATTAGATGCTGTATGGTTTATCTTCATTCCCTTTCCCATAAGCTGGAGTCAGGCAGTTTGTCCATTGTCTGTAGAGGTGTTCCTGAAAGTGCCCCAGCTCGTAGTCACTGAAAGACTCGCAGTGTCTGCCTGAAATGAATGCGCGCTTCTCTCTGTCTCTCAGGGCCAGCAGCAGGCCCCACAGCCCGGCCTCGTGCCCCGGTCGCCCAGGGCATGGGCTCTGGAGCACACACGGCGGACCCCGAGAAGCGGAAGCTCATCCAGCAGCAGCTGGTCCTCCTCCTGCGCGCACAAGTGTCAGCGCAGGGAGCAGGCCATGGGCGAGGTGCGGCAGTGCAACCTCCCACACTGCCGCACCATGAAGAACGTCCTCAACCATATGACACACTGCCAGTCGGGCAAGTCCTGCCAAGGTGAGTGGCTCGGGCAGGAGGGCAGCGGCGGCTCCTTGACTGATGAGTCTTGGTCTGGATGAGCGTCTGACAAAGTTCAGTTTCACCCGAGTCTAAAGAGATTAGCAGGAGAGGAAACTCTCCATCAGTTGATAGGTCAGACTTCAGCAGATGTCCCTCCCCCTTTTTCTTTGTGGGCCGACTTAATGCGGCCCAGCTCCATAAGCACCACCAGAAACAAAGTTGGGTGTGGTCCCAAAACAAATCAAAGAGTGGGGGGGAAATTTTGTCTTGCTTTGGAGCCATGCCCAGCAATGGCTAGGATGTTTGTGCTTGTTTCTACATCCAGTGGTGCTCAGGTGGCTGAGTTACACAGATCAAGTTGTGGTTGGCTGTGTGCAAGGCTAGACCTTCATCTGTATTTTCTCTTTGTCCCTTCAAAATAGTTTGTTTCTCTCAGCCTCCTCCACCCCCTCGCCACCACAACGTGCCCGAAAAACTGTATTACAGAGTCTTGGTGTCCTGTCTGCGTGGAAAAGATATAGCTGTTTCTCGTATTTGAGGGAGAGGGTCTGGCGCCCCTTTGTGCTGTGTTAATGAAGAAATACCTGGGGCTGGAGCCATAGCCCAGCGGGTAGGGCGTTTGCCTTTGCAGCGGCCGCCCATGCCGTCCTGGGTTCGATCCCTGGCATCCCATATGATCCCCTGAGCACCGCCAGGAGTGGTTCCCTGAGTGCAGAGCCAGGAGTAACCCCTGAGCATTGCGCGGTGTGACCCAAAAAGCAAAAAAAAAAAAAAGGGGGAAAGAAAAGAAATACTTTTCCTCAGCTTTGAGTCTACCATCTCCATAGTTAGTTCCAATTATATTTCTTTTTTTTCCCCCCAAATTTTATTACACCACTTTTTGACATACAATTGCAAGATGCTCATGTAGAGTTTTAGTTCTACAGTGTTCCAACATCCATCCCTCCACCCCCGCATGCTATGGCCCCGCATGCTATGGCCCCGCATGCTATGGCTGGTCACCCCAGGGCAGCTCCTGGGCCCCAATTATATTTCTTGAGTATATATTACAAATTTAGCACAGGGATTAATTAATGAATGCACCAGCATTCTACCTGCCTTGCTGTCTCTCCCCAGCCCGTACCTTTTGCAGGGCGTAGCTATTCTCCCAGCGCTTTTGCACATAGCCCCTTTCAGCTGTATCCCCCACACGCAGTGGTCCTTAGCCAGTGCCAGGGCTGGGCCCTGAGAATGGTATCAAATAGAGGAACCCTCGGGCCTAACAGACCTGAGTTACCTGAGCAAACGAGGGTCTTGTGGTAGCTCAGGCTCAGCAGCTCGAGGCTCCAGCGTCTTCAAGTGTGGCTGCACCAATTTAAATTCCCGAGGAGAGGCCCGTTGGAAGGAGATACTGTTTTTTTCAGTGTGTTTGTTTGGTTTTTTAAATTTTGCTTTTGGGTCACACCCAGCAATGGTCAGAGGTTATTCCTGGCTCTGCACTCAGAAATTACTTCTGGTAGTGCTGGGGGACCGTATGGGATCGAACCTGGTTTGGCAGTGTGCAAGGCAAACACTCTTCCTGCTCTGCTGTTGCTCTGACTCCAGGGGTTACCAAATCTTTTTGCTTTTTCGGTCACACCCAGCGACTCTCAGGGGTTACTTCTGGCTCTTTGCTCAGGACTTACTCCTGGCAGTGCTCGAGGGACCATATGGGTTGGCTGCGGGCAAGGCAAACACTCTTCCCGCTGGGCTATCGCTGTGGCCCCTGTGATCATTCTTATTGACTTAGATTTTCCCTTGCTTCATACACTCCTTTTCACTGGCAAGTGCTAGAATAGTGCTGCCAAGCAACATAACTTGTGTGCTAAGTTATGGAGCCATGTCGTTTTTTTTTCCCCCTCTTTTTGAATCACACCTGACAATGCTCAGGGGTCACTCCTGCTGGCTCTGCACTCGGGAATTTCTCCTGGTGGTGCTCACGGGACCATATGGGATGCCGGGAATTGAACCCCGGTCGGCCTTGTGCAAGGCAATCCCATATGGTCCCCTGAGCACCGCCAGGAATAATTCCTGAGTGCAGAGCCAGGAGTAACCTCTGAGCGTTGCCGAGTGTGACCCAAAAAGCAAAAAAAAAAAAAAAGTGAGAGGAGGGGGTGGGAACAATGAGGCTGCGCAGAGTGGAGTAAGGGGCGGGGGAGAGCACAGCCCGTGATGGGCGTAAGGGCTGGGAAGGGGGTCAGGACGGTGGGCACTAGCCCCCGGCTTTGGACCCAGGCTCCTTGAATTTGAGTTCCACTTAGGGTATTTTGTGACTTTTTCTAAGCAGTTGTTAACCAATTTCTGATAAGTCGCAAATATTTCAGAGTTACCGTATCGGATTGAGGTAAGTTGTATGATACGGGGTTGGTTTGATGGCAAATAAATGTTTTTAGGACTTGTGCTCTCTAAGTGGTGTAAGTTAGACGTTCCTAGTGTAAAAATGCAATCTCCGTTTGACGAAAACTAGCTTCCTGCTTTGTTTGCAGTTGCTCACTGTGCGTCTTCTCGGCAAATCATCTCGCACTGGAAGAATTGTACGAGGCATGACTGTCCTGTGTGCCTCCCCCCCTTAAGAACGCTGGGGACAAGAGAAACCAGCAGTGTGAGTAGCCCGGCTCTCAGCCCTCATGCCCAAGTGTTGAGCTCACACCTGCAGTAAAACGGGATTTAGAGGATTCCACGATCCTGTGACGTTTCTGTGATTTCTTAGTGCTTTTATCCTGTGTAGGTTTTAAGGCCCATTAATCCATTAGAATATAATTGCTCGTTAATTAGTTTAGGTAAGACTAGAAACTTTCATAAAGTTTTTTTGGAAAACTTCATTTAAAAATGAATTTATGGGGGCCGGAGAGATAGCCCAGCGGGTAGGGCGTTTGCCTTGCACGCAGCTGGCCTGTGCTGGCCCGGGTTCGATCCCGGCGTCCCATATGGTCCCCGAGCACCGCCAGGAGTTATTCCTGAGTGCAGAGCCAGGAGAAACCTCTGAGCTTTGCCGGGTGTGACCCAAAAAAGAAAAAAAAAAAAAAAAAATGAATTTATGCTCTCTTTAGAAATTCATAAAACTCATACAGGTTTAGATGATACATGATTATTTTTATTCTTTTTGGGGATCCCTGAAATGTGGTTTATCCTGCCTGGCATTGAACCTGGGTTTCCCACATGGATGACTGTGCTTCGTCCTTTGAGCTCTCTCCCAGCACACAGAAGAGCTTTCCTAGAACAAGTGTTCAGAGATAGGATCAACTGAAGTCTTTGATAGCAGTGAAACATGGATCATTTTGTAGTGAAAGGACAGTTGGAAATAGATGTGCAGCAGCTGAGGAAAGTTCATAAATTTAGAGATTATAGGTAATCTCTAGGCAATCGTGCATAAGAAGTAAGTATTGCACTAGAGAAAGGAAAGTGGTGAAAAGCGCAGTATTGGGGCCAGTGATTCCGCAGCAGGCACTTGCCTTGCATGTGGCTGACCCGGTTCAGGCTCTGGCATCTTTGGGTCACACTGGGTATGATCCTAGATCAGATCCAGGTGCAGGCCTTAGCACTGCTCGGTGAGTGTCTTAACCCCACTCTCTCCCCACACATAGTATAACATAACATTCAGTGATGTGGAATATTTCTCTTCTGTTGCACTGACAGAAATTTTCCTGGCTCTGGTGTTGGTATATATGTATTTATGAATCTCTAAGGCATTCATACTATAGACGGGGTAGCGTTGATAACGCCTGTGGGAATTCCTTTGATATATCGGCTTAAAAGCTTTTCGTGCCAAATTTCCTTTGATCAAATCAGTTGTACATCTTTTAAGTTTTTCAAGGAAATCAATGGGAAACAGGACGCACATACTTGGCTGTTTGTGATCACATAACGATAGTTTCATAGGGCCTAGAGATCACTGACCCTATTAATCTTCTTTTCTCACCATCTAATGTTTTACCGTTTGTTTTGTCTTTCCTAGCAATTCTAACTGGAGCACCCGTGGGGCTGGGAAACGCCAGTGCTCTCGGCGTAGGCCAGCAGTCTGCCCCTAGCCTCAGCACTGTTGACCCCAGCTCCATAGAAAGGGCCTATGCGGCCCTTGGACTCCCCTATCAAGTTAATCAGATGCAGCCCCAGCCCCAGGTCCAAGCGAAGACGCAGCCGAATCAGCAGCCTGGGCAGTCTCCACAAGGCATGCGGCCCCTTGGCACCATCAGTGAGTCGCCTCCTTGTGGCAGATACTATAATGACTGTTAAGCTTTTTCAATGCCCTTTTTTTCAGGTACAATGTGCTTTTGCACAAATATCAGTAGTTTTAGTTCTTTGGTTCTCGGGCCAGAGAAATGCTTTGTACTTAATCCACCCAGGTTTGATTCCCAGCACACAGTGTGGTCCCGATCCCAGTTAGATTTCTCTCTGATTGCAGAGCCAGAAGTAATCCCTGAGCACCATGACCCAAAAGTCAACAACAACAAAAAAAGTGGATCCTTTTCTACATAAGTATTTCTAAAATAGGGTCTCTGGTGTTATCTTGCTTTTGCTTTGCTGAGCTTGGGGTGACAGGCCACACCTGGCAGTTCTTAGGGATCACTCCTGGTGGGTTTGGGACCATATGGGGTAGATTTCTTTACTGTGATGCAGACATTGTTTACATTCAAGCCTGTTAGGCTTAAATGTTGTTTACTATTTTCATGCATACAATAACAATTCTAGGGTTTTTTTCCCCATTATATTAAATCATAAAATAATGTCTTTTGTTTGTTTTGGTGCCACACCTGGTGGTGCTCAGGGATCACTCCTCCCTCCTGACGGAGCTCCAGAGACCATATTAGTGTCAGGGGAGGGACCCAGGCCTGTGGTCTGCGGGGCAAGTGCCCGGCATGTGCCCTACATGCTCTACTATCTTACTGGCCCCAGGACTCTCAGAATACATCTTGGCTTGAAGAATGTAGTTTGGAACATGTAGAATTGAGTTGTTATATGTGGTCATTATTATCAGACCTGTGCTTTTTTTTTTTTTTTTTTTTTTAAGATTTTTTTGATAAAAGCTGGCGATGCTCAGGGATTGGCCACATGCAAGGCAAACCCCTAACTGCTGTGCTATTGGTCCGGCCACACATCTGTTTTTGGACAGACCAGAGAGAGAATGTAGGGTGACACTTAGCTTGCTTATGGCTAAGTCCACTTTGATTTGGCACCACAGGTTCTCCAAGTATCACTAGGCTCGCTCTGAACCCCAATCCTGAAAGTACCCCCTTCACATTGCTGTTCCAATATCCTAATTAAGAGGTAAATGTAGGGGCTGGAGTGATAACACAGTGGGGAGGGCGTTTGCCTTGCATGCGGCCAACTCAGGTTTGATCCCCAGCATCCCATATGGTCCCTGAGCACCTCCAGGAGTAATTCCCGAGTGCAGAATTAGGAGTAACCCCCCAAAAGAAAAAATAAAGCCTTTTAAAAAAGATGCATATGTATATTTCTTCCCCCAATTGTATATGTTAAAGTGTATTTGCCACGTGTGTCCTTCTGATGTCAGGCCAAGCCATTTTATTTAAATCATTAAATATCCAGGGGCGGAGCGATAGCCCAGCAGGTAGGGCGTTTGCCTTGCACGCGGCGGCCCATGCCGGCCTGGGTTCGATCCCGGCATCCCATATGGTCCCCCGAGCACCGCCAGGAGTAATTCCTGAGTGCAGAGCCAGGAGAAACCCCTGAACATTGCCGGGTGTGACCAAAAAGCAAAAAAAGCAAAAAAAAAAAAAATCATTAAATATCCAATCAGAAGACTTACTCTTTTTTCCTTTTCTAAAATTACTCACCCTGGGGCGGAGGCGATAGCTCAGCGGGTAGGGCGTTTGCCTTGCCCGGGTTCGATCCCCGGCATCCCATATGGTCCCCCAAGCACCGCCAGGAGTAATTCCTGAGTGCAGAGCCAGGAATAACCCCTGAGCATCGCCGGGTGTGACCCAAAAAAAAAAAAAAAAAAATACTCACCCTGGTGAAGTTCTTTGTAACTTGAATGCAGTCTAAATTGAAATAATCCATGAATTTTTTTTCATTTACCATGAAAATAGACTGAAACCCTTTCAGTCTTCTGTCTGCTGTAGGCTTTCTTTCGATCTTGCTGGCTAGATGAGAAAATGAAAAACAAAATGGGTGACAACACTTGGAAAAGTATTCTAGCTGGTTTGCTGTTGATTGTTGGTCTGCAACACCAGCAATGCTCAGGGCTGCACCGTAGCGAATCCCACTCAAAACAATCGCACCCAGCCAGCCCCTGTGTGCGCCACCACTCCGACCTGGGCAGTCGGGCACCCTCAGTGGTGACCGGGGGTCACTCCTGGCAGGTCCTAGAGAACCCGGGTCCATCAGGTGTTCAGCACGTTACCTGCTATATTTCAGCCTCAGCCATCCCTGACTTTTTAAACAATTTTTTTAGTTGAGTGAGTTTTTATTAAAACTGAAAGGTGTGTGAGGAGAGAGAGGGAGAAGTAGGTGTTCAATAGAGACCGAGCTTCTCCAGAGTGAAATAAAGAAACTTAGAGATAAGTGAGATCCAACAGGCAGACTAAGAGAGCTTAAAGAGCTATCCTTGGGCCAGAACGATAGCCCGGTGGGGAGGGCGTTTGCCTTACATGCGGCCGGCGGGTTCGATCCCGGCATCCCATATGGTCCCCAAGCACAGCCAGAAGTGGTCCTGAGTGCAGAGCCAGGGGAAACCCCTGAGCATTGCCGGGTGTGACCCAAAAAAGGGAGAAAAAAAAAAGTGCTATCCTTGACTTTTTTTTGCTTTTGGATCACACTTGGGTTATTATTATTATTGTTATTATTATTACTATTATTTTCCCTTTTGGGGTCACACCTGGCAATTCTCAGGGGTTTCTCCTGGCTCTGCACTCAGGAATTACTCCTGGCGGCGCTCGGGAACCATATAGGATGCTGGGGATCAAACCCGGGTCAGCACAGGCTGGCCTCGTGCAAGACAAACGCCCTACCCGCTGGATTCTGGCCCCCACACTTGGGTTATTTTGGATCACACTTTGCCTCTGCACTCAGGCATTTCTCTTGGGTGCTCAGAGTATCATAGGGGATTACAAGAATCAACCTGTGTCAGTCATGTGCAAGATGCCCTACCCACTATCTTCTCTGGTCCTGTTTTTGTTAACTTTTAATTAAGGAGTGGAGAAGAGACAGCGGGTCAGGCATTGGAGACTGGAGAAGAGACAGCGGGGTCAGGCATTGGAGAGTGGAGAAGAGACAGCGGGGTCAGGCATTGGAGACTGGAGAAGAGACAGCGGGTCAGGAATTGGAGAGTGGAGAATAATACTGCAGGGTTGGGCATTGGAGAGTGGAGGAGACAGCGGGGTTAGGCATTGGAGAGTGGAGAAGAGAGAGCGGGGTTAGGCATTGGAGACTGGAGAAGAGACAGCGGGGTTAGGCATTGGAGAGTGGAGAAGAGAGCGGGTTAGGCATTGGAGACTGGAGAAGAGACAGCGGGGTTAGGCATTGGAGACTGGAGGAGACAGCGGGGTTAGGCATTGGAGAGTGGAGAAAGCAGTTAAGGCATTTCACCTGAATGTAGCTGAGCAGTGTTCGCCCCTGGCACCCATTCCTGAGTGCAGAGCCAGGATTAAATCCTGAGCACAGCCTGTGTGTATCCCAGACTGGCGTAGTGGGCAAAGTTACTGGGAGTTCATTATACTAAATGAAATAAAAAGAAATTGATTGATTACACTTGTGGATTATGAGTGATCTTAGTAAGTGAACTGATAGAAAGCAAGAAGACAAACACGCTTTGGTCGCTCACAGAGGACAGCGTGGGAGAGGGGACCCCTTTCTGGGGCCCCATGGGCCTAGGATGTGGCCTGCTGAGGTCTAAAGGGCGCCCCAGAAATTCCACGATAATGTAAAGCAAAGCAAAACCGCCAGTGACCTATTTTGATTTGATGGATTTATTTCTCTTTCATGTCCTCAGGCTTATAATTACTATTTTCCTCTTCCATTTTCTTGTTGGGCAGGGAGCATCTAAATTTCTTCGATTTCGGGGCCAGAGTGATTGTCCAGCGGGTAGGGAACTTGCCTTGCATGCGGCCGACCTGGGTTCGATCCCCAGCATCCCATATGGTCCCCAAGCACTCCAGAAGTAATTCCTGAGTGCAGAGCCAGGAGTGACCCCTGAGCATTGCCGGGTGTGACCCAAAAAGCAAAAGAAAAAAGAAAAAAAAAAAAAAGAAAATCTTTGATCTCACCCTAAAAACTTATCTGGCCTGGGTTTTATTTTGATCACTTGAATCCGGTTACTCATCTATTTGCTCGAGCGGGTGCCAGTAACATTTCCATTGGACCCTATCACGTGCCAATGTAGCCCAATGGCATCTGGTTGATTCAGGAATATGAAGAACCTCAAACCTTCAGGTTCCTTCAGGGTCTTGACAAGGAAGTCTGACCATCTTGTAGGTGAGCAGCCACGTGATCTTTTGACATCCCGTGGGATCCAGTCGGTAATGGCTCTAGTCCAGCGGTTTTATTATTTTATTATCGTTTATTTCCCATTTTTTTAAATTTATACTTGTTCAAATTTTATATCATTTGTCTATGTACATGTTATGTATTTGGAGTTCAAGCTATTTGGATTTTGAGGGGTAAATTTCCCCCTTTTTTATCTAAGGATTAGAGTTAGAATTAGGTAGGTTTTCCTTTAAAAAAATTAAAAAGCTTTCCTTCTCTTTCAAATGGTTTATTTATTTACGCATGCTTTTTTGGGGTGGTCAGTGATGGGGTGGGGGGGCATATGGGATGCCCTCGAGCGGGTAGGGTGTTTGCCTTGCCAACCAGGTTGGTCTGATCAGCGATCCCATATGGTCCCTAAGTACCCCGTGTGATTTGCCCTTCTATTCAAATCCTACTTTTTTATTTCTGTGCTTTTGGTTGCTTTTTTTCAGGTGGTTTGGGGTGCTACTTGTTTGTTAGATGGAGTTTTGAGCCACGCCCAGTAATATGTGGGGCTGTTCCTGGCTTCAGTGCTGGAGGGTGGGGGGTTGTGAGTACCAGAAATTGGACCTAGACCTCACCCATGCTAGGCAAGTGCCCACAGTAAACATCTGGTCGGCCCACCCCTGTTCCATCCAGCATTCCACATAGTCCCCGAGCACTGCTGGAGTAATTCATAAGTGCAGAGCCAGGAGTAACCCCTGAGCATTTCTGGGTGTGACCCATAAAGCAAAAAAGAAAATAAATAAAAACAAATAACATCTCTCATCTCATCCTTTTCTGATAGTTCCTTGACTTAATTTGGTGTGAAGGGCATCTGACCCAGGTGGTGCCCGGGCCTATGCTCAGACTGCACCTCATGCCTGAGACAAGGACTGTCTAGGAATTCAGATGTTTAATATAAAAATAAAGAGAACAAGAAAATACAATCAACATTTAGAGTATTTAACAACTTAATCCATGTTTTCGTTTGGGGATTGAAATTTGGGTCCGTTTCACATAACCTGTTTTGGAAACCGCAGAGCACACAGAGAGTGAGGCTGGCAGGCAGCTCTGTGGTGTCAGAGACAAGCTCTGTGCTCCGCTTCACGAGCTGTAGCTCCCAGCTCTTTGCTCTTTGGAATCCTGAGCAGCTGGAACGACAGCACAGCGACAGCGGGAGGGGCGTTTATCTTGCACATGGCCTACCTGGGTTCTATCCTCAGCATCCCATATGGTCCCTGAGCACTGCCAGAAGTAATTCCTGAGTGCAGAGCCAGGAGTTACCCTGAGCATTGCGGGTGTGACCCGAAAAGCAAATTATGGTTAATAATAATAATAATAATAATAATAATAATAAATTCTAAGTAATAAGCTATGTTCATGTTCTGACTCCAGAGTCAAACATCTTACCATATTCAAAATAAGTTCCTTTTACAAAAGATAATAATGGGAGAGAGCGATAGTATAGCACGGAGGGTGTTTGCCTTACGTGCAAACAACGTGGGTTTGATCCCCTCGCATCCATATGATTCCCCAAGCACTGCCAGGTCTAACTCCTGAGTGCAAAACCAGAACTGACCCCCTAAGAGCTGAGGTAACAATCGCTTTTGTTTTGGTCTGGTTTTGAGGCCAACATATTGCAGTGCAGTTGCTTACTCCTGGCTCTTGCCTGAAGGATCGCTTTGTGTAGGTGCTCAGGGACCCAGAAGTGGTGCTAGGGAGCCCCATGACAGCTGGACGTAAGGCTGCTTACCTGCCCGCTGTACTGTTGCTCTGGCCCCATCAAGCTCACTCGAGGGTTTTGAATAACTTTCCCATGTAACTTTTCAAGTCATGATAGAATCATTGCTTGTAACTAGAGCCAAGAACATACCAAACCTTGAAACCTTGGAGAGAATATTTTGCCGTATTTCCATGTGCACTAAGGTAAGAGAGGCAGTAAGAGGTGAGGCGTGCACACACTGTGATCCTTTTTGTCTAAGTGTGTCAACAGCACTTAAGTTTTCTGAAGGTGTTCACATGCAAAGGTCACAGTAATAAATAGCCTTCTGTCTATAGCGAACCTCTTCTAAAAGGCTGTTTCCACCAGCTACAGTGCAGAGCTGACCAGGCTCTTGGCTCAGGAATTATTCCTAGCTGTGCTTGGGAATCATAAACTAGATGCCGGAATCAAACTCGGGTCGACTGCATGCAAGGCAAACATCCTACCAGCTCTGCTATCGCTCCTGCCCTTACTAATTGCTTTTGATGTTTTAAAGTAGAAATCATAAAAATTGATTGAAAAGGAAATCAAGAGACAGAGTTATTCAAGCCAGTTTTATGTTAGTAAGGGAGTGGTTAGCTCTAACCCACACACTGCCTGTTTTCTCCTTTTTGGTCATCTTTGCGCTAGACATTGCTTATGTTCTTAACCTAAATTGTCATGATAAAGCCTGTACATACAATTTGATTTCCTGTGGATTCTTTCTAATGGGGGAACATGGGGAGATGTTTTGTGTTTTGTTTGTGGGCCAAACTTTTTGGTACTCAGTACCCATGTGGGATTTTGGAAATCAATCCAGGTGAAGCATGCGCAAGGAAGGAACCTTATCCACTGTACTATTTCTCCAACCCCTAATTTTGATTCCTTTAATGTTGTATGTGGTACATTACATCTCATGTATACATTTATGAATAACTATCTTCTCTTGCTTGTGGCTGACCCTAGTTCAGACCCCAGCAAGCCTAAATAAAGCATCAATCCTAGTCAAAGTCCTTGGCAGGTCACTGAATCTTGTGTTTGTTCCTTTCATAACCTTCTCTGTCTCCATCATTTTTTTCACTTTGTTTCAACCGTAGGTGCAAATCCAATGGGAGTCAATGGCGGTGTCAGTGTTCAGCCATCCAGTCTTCTGTCTGATCCAATGCTACATTCAGCCATAAATTCTCAAAAGTGAGTTTGGGTTTGTGCTGTCATTTCAAACACTTGTCTAGAATCCCTTGAAAGATTTCCTTTATTTCAGAGCATTGATTGATGATGTTTAAGTCTATACTCTAGACTTTAATGAGCTTATTTGAAATCTATCTTATATAAAGTACATTTTCCCCAAACAGTAGGAAGTTGCCAATTTGTAGGTGCTTCAGTATAGTCTACAGTGTCTGTTACCCACTGGGTTCCCAAAGGGTCTCAGAGTTAGAGCTTAGTCTCCTGAACCGAAAGTTCATCTCCTCTACACAGTGAAGTGTGCAGCCTCTCAGAAGCAGAATACGGAGGCGTATTTCCCGACGTCTTGGTGTAAACTGTCCTTGCTGTCAGGCACCCTGCTGTCATCACTGAGCTCTGTTTACAGAAGGCCCTTTACTGCCTGCACTGTTCTCTAAAGCGGCTTCATCTTTTCTGTAAAGCCCGATGATGAATGAAAATGCCAGTGTGGCCTCCCTGGGTCCGATGCCAACAGCAGCTCAGCCATCCAGTACTGGAATTCGGAAGCAGTGGCATGAAGATATCACCCAGGATCTCGAAACCATCTTGTTCATAAACTGTAAGATTGGAAACAAGCCTGACTGCGGAAGCCTTTCTCTGTCTCTGTCAGATCACATTAATCTGCCAGGCGCGTGGTGCTAGCGAGCTCGTAGATAGGTGAAGGCTCATCTTGCATGCGGCCACTTCTGCTCATCCTGTTTCTGTTCCTCTCTCCCTCCCTGTGATTCTCTGAGCACTGCCAGGGAAGCCCCCAGCAGTAGCAGGGGGTGCTCCAAGCATATTACTGCAGAAAATAAGATGGGCATTACTGACTCTCTATAGCCCTGCCATTGCTGCTGCTGCTGCTGCTGCTTATGTACCTTTACTGTTCTTTTTAACGGTTTCTTTTCCAGCTTGAGAACTGTTTGCATTATTCAGCCCACTGCTGTCAGTATATTTTAAAATGACTCATTTTAGAGCTGGACAAAGAAGACAGAGGCTAAAGCGTTTGCCTTGCCTCTGCTGAGCCTGGTTCAAGTCCCTGGCACTGCATGTGGTTTCTGAACCCCACCAGTGGAGACCTGCATATCCCTCCACAGCAGTGGAATTTCTCCAGTTTAAAATGTGTCATTTAAACGCCAGATTCTTACTCTTTATTCCTTTTTTGGGGGTGGTCACATCCCGTGATGCTCAGGAGTCGCTCCTCGGAGCTCTGTGGCGCATATTGGGTCCTGGGGTTTGAGCCCTCCTTGGTCGTGTTCAAGGCTAGCACCCTCCCCACAGTATACTATTGGTGTGGCCCCAGTTTTACTATTTGTCAGTTTGGGGCAATACCCAGCCAGCTTGGACTCTCCCTCATGGTGCTCGGGATCCGGAGGACCCCAGGGCTAAGCACAGAGGAGCACGAGCAGCAGCTCTCTAGCCTCTCGGCGAGGACGAGGCATCTACTCGTTCAAGCATAACTAAGGCAGTTCTCTTGGTGCTGGTAGCCTTTGTGTGCTGGTTCTGCAAGGGTTGTTTCCTGTCTCAGATTAGACTGGAAACTTGTTTCACATGTGACTTTTCACCCACGAAATGCAGCACAGGCAAGCACCGCCAGAAACACAGTGTGGGCTTGTTTTGTGTTTGACGGAAAATTCTGGTAGATGCGCACTCCAGTGCCCAGAATCACCGTCTGAAAGTCTGCGTGTGCCAGCCATTCCTTTATAGAAAACTGCTAGTGTGAAAACATGGACTTTAGCAGATTCAGCATTGGTTTTTAGTCGATTTCTAAGTATTACCTATTCCCCCACCAGTCCTGACCTAGAGAATATTTTTGTGAAATCACTTAATCGTTTGAATACGATAAACCCTTCGACTACAAGGCTTTCTTATATTGATCAGTGTAATTTTTTTTTTTTTTTTTTTTTTTTTTTTTTGGTCACACCGGTGGCGCTCAGGGGTTACTCCTGGCTTTGCACTCAGGAATTACTCCTGGCAGTGCTCGGGGGACCATATGGGATGCCGGGGATCGAACCGGGCCGGCACAGGCCGGCCGTGTGCAAGGCAAACACCCTACCCGCTGGGCTATCGCTCCGGCCCCTGATCAGTGTAATTTTTGGTTTGAGTATATCCCACCCTCCTATCTGTAATTTCTTGAGTTCATAGAGCAAAAACAAGAATGCATCCTTAAGAAAATGTTGAAAAGGATTATGCATGGTTCAGAGATGGTACAGTTGATGGGGCCTGAGCGTTGCATGCTCTGAACTGATTTGACTCCGGCAACCAATACGGTTCCCCAGTCCCTGTCAAGAGTGAGCCATTAGCACAGAGCTAGGAATAATCGTCTTCTCTCTCCTAGTGTTCAAGCCATATTTCCTACTCCTGATCCTGCTGCTCTAAAAGACAGAAGAATGGAAAACCTCGTCGCGTATGCCCGGAAAGTGGAAGGGGACATGTATGAGTCAGCGAATAATCGGCGTGAGCATCTTTCTTTCCTGCGGAGTCTTGTGCGGAGGCCCACACGGCCTGTTCTGTGTGCTTAATTCAGTCCCCTTTGTAACAGATAGTAGCATGGTTAAGAAATCACTCTTGGACGTGTGTTCTTTACATATGTTCGGACATTTTATGAAGTTCAGTCGTACATTGTCATACAAAATCACCTTTTTTGTGTTTTTGAGTCACACTTGGCGATACTCGGGTTACTCCAGGCTCTGCACTGAGGAATTATTCCTGGCGGTGCTCGGGGACCATATGGGATGCCAGAGATCGAACCCGGGCAAGGCAAGCGCCCTACCTGCTGGGCTACCGCTCCAGGTGGAAGGCCGGGACTTAAACCGGGTCAGATCCAGGGGAGGGGCACGCCAGAAGCCCTCCCGCTGTGCTCTCTCATCCAGTCCCCAAGTCAGCTTGGTCACTGGAAAAAAATACCCAAAAGCAAAAGCAAAAAAATAAATCAGACTTTTTTTTTTTTTACCCTTAAGGGTCCAGAGTTTGATCTTCAGCGTCCCAGAGTCCCCTGAGCACTCGTGGGTATCCCCCAGCAAAAATGAGAGATGTGTATTTTAGCTCTTCCTTTCTATTCTCACTCAGCGTAGTGGAGATAGGAGCGGTATCCTTCTATGTTATGTCATCAAAAATCTAATGTTTTTCCTCTAAATGTAGTGCACTCCGCTTGCGGTGACACTTTATCACTGTTTTCCTTCAGAGAGTGGTTAAGCTGTTCGCAGGCGGTGCTGTTTTCCGCGGGAATCTGGTGAATCAGCTGCTTATTTTTATCTTCAAGAATATTCTAGTTTCTGGGGGCGGAGGCGATAGCACAGCACGTAGGGCGTTTGCCTTGCATGCAGCCGACCCGGGTTCGATCCCGGCATCCCATATTGTCCCCCAAGCACTGCCAGGAGTAGTTCCTGAGCGAAGAGCCAGGAGTAACCCCTGAGTATCACCAGGTGTGACCCAAAAAGCAAAAAAAAAAAAAAAAAAAAAAAAAAAAGAATATTTTAGTTTCTGTATCAGATGAGCCTCTTTTCTGAGTTAGTGCGTCTTCAGAATGCAGCAGTCTTTCTGTTGTTGCAAGACTTGAGATGTTTCCTAAAGCTGCGTTGAAAGGTCTTGCTTTGCTTTCATCGTGTTGCTTCATCATTTAACTGCTTTTCACGTGGTCATCCCCAAAAGCATGAACTTGTATGTAGAATGACCTAAGAAATTCCGTGGATTCTCCCCACTTAGTGTTTGCCTTCCTTTTATATGAAGCTAATTTCTGTTCAGTTCCTCTTTTCTTCCTGCTTACCTAATAATGATCCTCTTTTTCCTTCATCTCTTTTTAACTCGAAAATTCAAAAAGGCGGAATACTACCATCTGCTAGCTGAGAAGATCTATAAGATCCAGAAAGAACTAGAAGAAAAGCGAAGAACAAGATTACAGAAACAGAACATGCTGCCAAGCGCTGCAGGCATAGTTTCCATGAGCGCAGGCCCTAACATGGGGCAGCCACAGCCAGGAATGACCACTAGTGAGTCCCTCTGTTCTCGTTGTGTCCGGGAGGCATGGGGAGAAGTCTCTTAGAAGGTTTGTTGTGGGGTACACTAGCACCCACAGTTGGGTCCCGGGGGCCGGCCCAGTCTAAGCGTATGAGTGGTTCAAAACTTCGAAACAGGGGCTGGAGCGACAGCCCAGCGGGGGGGCGTTTGCCTTGCGCGGCCGGCCTGTGCCCGGCCGGGTTCAATCCCCAGCATTCCATATGGTCCCCGAGCACCGCCAGGAGTAATTCCTGAGTGCAGAGTCAGGAGTAACCCCTAAGCATTGCGGGCGTGACCCAAAAAGCGCAAAAAAAATAAAAAAATAAAAATAAAAGCGACTCTCCATCTGCTCTCCTCGGCCCTCCCCCAATGGGGAAGAGTCCCTGCCCATATCATATCTGCCATCAATAGCGTGGCAGTTTTAGAACCCACCGTTGCAATAGTAACATCTTGAAAATGATAGTCCACTTACTCTTTGGTCTCCGGGTGGTAGGCAGCTTAAGAGCTGTGTACAACAAGCAAATTACAAAATACACTCTCGTGCATGCACGCATGCACACACACACATACACACACACACTTGCACACATCCTAAACACACAGTATGTCTACATGGGCATACTCCCCAGCCCGAAATATCAGAGTGCTAAGAACTGTCTTTTTCTAGAGTGAGCTCAAAGGACTGAGTGCAGGAGGGAGCCAAAATGCGTACCAAAGCACTGTGGTATGTTTCATACAACCTGGGTCTTCCAAACAGAGCATGCTCTCACCTCGTCTCCCCATGCCCCAAGAGACAAGCGTGAAAGCAAAATAAGGCCACTGGAGATGATAGCTCAGGGTCATGAGTGGCAGGTACCTGGCCTGGACTCTTCCTGGGCTATGAGGCCTCTCAGCCTCCACCAAGGTGACCCCGGTAGCCCCAGAGTCTTGCCCACGTGGCCCCATGACCCCCTGCCCCACACAAACTGAGCTGCTTCCTCGGGCTCCAGCCCTGAGCTGCCGCCCCGTTTAGCTTTCTGTTGCAGGCAGTGCGCTGGTGCCCTCCCACACCCCAGTGCCTCTTCAGAACATTCCCTTCAGGCTCAAAGAGCGATCACATCAGAGTGATAATAGAAAACAGATTCGAGGACTTCAGGCGACCCAATATTTTAGGTGCTGTTACCCACCTTTACTTAGCCGCTGTACTAAGATACCTAAAAGGTAATCTAACACGCCATGATCAGTTGGGATCTGCTTAGGAAACAAACGCCTATCACGTGTTTAGGAGCACGGTGCCCCCGGCCCCCTGTTTTTTTAAGCTTTTGATTCATACTCGGCCATGCTCAAGAGTTACTTGTGACTTTGAACTCAGGAATTACTCATGGTGGTGCTGGAGTGGACCTTATGGGGTTCCTGGAATGAACCTGCGGCGCCGCATGCAGACACCTGCCTTCTCGCTGCCCCTCACTTTGGCCCCTGAATGAGCGATTCTCCCCCTGGTCTGAATGCCATTTTCCTAACCGTTTTTCCTTTCTCCCCGTAGATGGTCCTCTCCCTGACCCATCTCTGATCCGTGGCAATGTGCCAAACCAGATGATGCCTCGGATGCCTCCACAGTCTGGTGAGTTAGGAGAGAAACCCAGCTTTGCCCGCTCAGAGGTTATACTTGCCGCCCTGATGCCTGTGTCTGGGCATCAGCATCCTGATGACCTGGGTGAGGAATCAGAACCTTCTGGAGGGAGGGCTCAGGAAGGGCAAGTTGTGTGGCATGTTCAAAGGGCTGGAGTGTATCGAGGACTGGGATACTTGCCATGCGCGCGGCAGGTTCGGCCACCTATGCGCATCTCTGGAAGTGGCCTTTGTTTGACCACAGATCCTGAAGTAACCTTCAGTGCCACTAGGTGTGACCCCCCCATCATAAATCAATGAAGTAATACTTTATTCTTTACTTCATGAAAGTACATAAAATTTTACATATTTTATAGGTTTGAATCAATTTGGCCAAATGGAGTCTGCCCCAGCCACCTCTTGGAGCCAGACAGACCTCTCCTCTTCAGCACCATGGACAGTTAGCTCAGCCTGGAGCTCTCAACCCAGTAAGTCTGGCCTTTCTTTGCAGTCTTTCGTCTTTTTCTGACGTTTCTTATACTCCCATAGACACTTCATTGATCCTTAATACAGATGTGATGAAATGATGTAAATGTTCTCTGTAAAGTCCACGGGGGTCCAGAAAGGCCACGTCTTGCTGCAGTGTGTGCTTCACACTGGCCCCGTAGCCTTGAGTCGGTGTTAGCAGCAGAGCCCTACTAGGATCCCAAAGCGTGACTAGTAGAGTGTAGAAAATGAAATGATTTGCCCGTCACGACCACGGAAGCAGTTGTAGTCATAGAAAAGATGGTAACGTGCCCTAGACAAACACGGAGATCTGCTTCAGGTACTCCGCTAACGCCCGGCTACCGAGTCGCTAGGGCAGGCACCTTCTTCCCTAGCTTATGCAGGTTCTGCTCTTTTTGTTTCATCGTCCCTTTTATTAAAGGTCTGGAGTTTTCAGGTCAGTTTATTTTTTCCTTTTTGGGTCACACCCGGCAATGCTCAGGGGTTTCTCTTGGCCATGCACTCAGGAATTACTCCTGGCGGTGCTCGGGGGACCATATGGGATGCCGGGAATCGAAACCGGGCAGGCAGAGGCCAGCCGCGTGCAAGGCAAGCGCCCTACCCGCTGGGCTATCGCTCCTGCCCCAGATTTTATGAATGAATTTATGTTGTCAGAGATAGTCCTAGTAGGCAGTACCTTGCATTGCCCATAAGAGCTTGACTTTGGGGGCGGGCGATAGCCCAGCGGGTAGGGCGTTTGCCTTGCGCGTGGCCGGCTTGTGCCGGCCTGGGTTCGATTCCCGGCATCCCATATGGTCCCCCGAGCACCGCCAGGAGTGATTCCTGAGTGCAGAGCCAGGAGTAGCCCCTGAGCATTGCCGGGTGTGACCCAAAAAAAAAAAAAAAAAAGAGCTTGACTTTGGTTCCCCAAGCCTGGCAATAGCCTCCCTGAAGCAGAGCCAGGAGTCAGCCCTGAGCCCTGCTGAGCCCCCAGCCTTCCAAAAGGAGAAAGTGTCACAACCTCTGTGGTTGCTATTTGTTTCCCATTCTGTGGCAAATAGTAAAATACTCGTTATTTTGTTGTCCGTAGTGGAGTCTTGCGATGTGTGATGAGCAGAGTACTGGCAATCAGTTGTCAGTGCTCTGCCATTGAACTCAGCAGTGTGCACTGCCCAGTCCCTCAGCGCCTTCTTCCGGGAAGCCTGTTCATGCCCCCAGCTCTGATTGTGTAGAGTAGGCTAAGCCAGAGATGCCGTTCCGTTTTCCTGCCCAGGAAGTCAGGCAGGTCAGCCATTGCATCATGCTCTGCTCTGCCTGCCGCCCTCTATCCTGAGCAAGGCTAGAGAATTGGACACTCCATTTGTGGCTTTTGCTTGCTTTTTATGAATTTATTTATTTCTTTGTTTTTTTTTTTTTTTTCTTCAGCCTATGGGCTACGGACCTCGTAATGCAGCAGCCTCCAAGCCAGAGCCAATTCCTTTCCCAACCTCAGTTCTCAGCGCAGGGAATGAATGTAACGAACATGCCTTTGGCTCCCTCTGGAGGTCAAGCACCAGTGTCTCAAGTACGTGTGTCCCCGTCCCGTGTCCCGTTTCTCCCCCCGTGTTGGTTTCTAACTGATTTATACAATTTTTAAAATCCTCTTTCCATTAGTTTTGGTAGGGGATTTTAAAATAAAATCCCATGACTGGAGAGATAGTACAATTGGCCAGTTACTTACCTTGCTATGGCCAACCCCATTTTGATCCACTGGCCAATTGCATATGGTTCCCTGAGCTAGAGCCAAAGAAATAGAAAACCTTAGGGTCGGGAGATTTGGAATACGTGGTTTGCATGCAGGAAGCCTGGGTTCAGTGCCTGGCATAATATGGACACTCGTCACCAGATGTGGTGGCGTCTATCAAAATGCTATGTGGGCCCCATCGAGTACTATCAGGTGTGGCACTTCAGAGGTCCCCCAAACGCCAAACCATACCACTGAATTATCCTCAGGAGGTGCCTGGCCTCTGAACACCACTTTCACATGTATGACCCCTATGAAATTTAGAAAACGAAAACTTGGTTTTGAGATGTAGCTTAGTGGTAGAGCAGTTGGCTATTCTTATGTGGGGCCCTGGGTACCAGCCCTGCTATTTTAAGGTGGAGAATTAGGACTCGCAGAGAATATGAAGCTGTGAAATTGTGATCTCTCCCTGTGCGTGATGGGCCAGACTTGTGTCGCATTGACATAGACCCCATCTACTGTATTGTACGTATGAGTTACATTATGAAAACCCAAATGGCCGTTGGCAGAGAAACAATCCCCCTCCTCTGCTGTAACCACACTATTTTTCTCCCTTCCCTCAGAAGGAAATCTTAGCACTCTACTGGCAAGGAAGGACTCTGAGGGTGAAAGGATGGTGGAAGGCAGCCAGAAAACATCCTCCTTGTCTAGGCACCAGCAGTGCTGAATAATTGCATCCTCCTGCATTTTCTAGGAACGCTTTAATTTGTCTCATTGTCCAAATACATGTCCTCCAGCTGGAGGATTTTGGAATACTCATTGCCAGTTCCTTTTTTAACCATTTTATGTCCTAAATGCCTGTAACCTACCATGTAAATATTTCTGTTCTGAATGGCCGTCTTGTTCTGTTTTTCATTGAACAGGCACAAATGTCCAGTTCTTCCTGTCCCGTGAACTCTCCCCTAATGCCTCCAGGGTCTCAAGGGAGCCACATTCACTGTCCGACTCTCCTCAATCAGCTCTGCACCAGAACTCGCCATCTCCTGTCCCTAGTCGCACTTGACCCCTCACCACACTCCCGAGCATAGGGCCTCCGCAGCCAGCAGCAGCAGCCATTCCCACGCCAGTTCCTACGCCGCCAGCCATCCCGTCTGGGCCCCGTCCCAGGCTCTGCATCCACCTCCGAGGCAGACACCTACACCCCCCAACAGCGCAGCTTCCTCCGGTGCAGCCGCCACTTCCTGCTGTCGCGTCTGCTGACCAGCCCCCGCCGCAGCAGCCCCTGTCCCAGCAGAGCGCTGCCGCTTCTGTTCCCACCCCGACGGCGCCGCTCCTGCCGCCACAGCCCGCGACTCCAGTAAGCAGAACCGTGCCGCCGACAGGGAGTGCTCTCAGTGTGCTCTGCAAGGATAGGATATTTCTGTTTCCACTAGAGTTACAAGTTCCCATCACCGTTGCTATTTCTATTGTTACTGTTTCATTAGAATTGTAGGCTGTACACTAACATGTATTGAAACAGCCTTCTCTATAAATGGTGCACAGAACACGGATTGGGCCCAGGTTACATGATCGTGAGTAGGGCTGGAGCCGTAGCACAGCAGGGGAGGCATTTGCCTTGCACATGGACCACCCAGGGTCCATCCTAAATGGTGTCCCAGACAGTCAGGAGTTATTCCTGAGAGCAGCCAGGAGTTAATTCCTGAGAGCAGAGCCAGGAATACTCCTCAATATTGCTGAGCGTGTGACCCAAAAGCTGGGGGAAGAAGTTATGGTCTCAGTAGAAGCAAAACTATGAGCATAGGACTGAAGCAGTGGTCCAGCAGGAGGGCGTATCTCTGCTATCTTGCATCCCTTATGGTCCCCCAACATCACCAGGAGTAATACCTGAACATCGCCGCGCATGACCCAAAAAAAACAAAAAAAAAAAAAAAAAAAAAAGCATAGCACAACCGACAGCAAAGACCGAATTTAATTAGTTTCTTCTTACTTAGTCTGTGCTAATAGAACTTGTATTGAAACTTTGAGAACTTGGGGCCGGAGCCATAGCCCAGCGGGTAGGGCGTTTGCCTTGCACATGGCCGGCCTATGCCAGCCCAGGTTCAATCCCGGCATCCCGTATGGTCCCCTGAGCACCCCCAGGAGTGATTCTTGAGTGCAGAGCCAGGAGAAACCCCTGAACATTGCCGGGTGTGACGCAAAAAGAAAAAAGAAACTTTGAGAACTGGTGCCGTAGCGATAGCACAGCGGGTAGGGCATTTGCCTTGCACGTGGGCGACCCGGGTTCAATCCCCAGCATCCCATATATGGTCCCTGAGAACTGCTAGGAGTAATTCCTGAGCAAAGAGCCAGGAGTAACTCCTGAGCAGCGCTTAATGTGACCCAAAAAGCAAAAAAAGAAAAACTTTGAGAACCCTCCTTCATTCCTGATAGGTGAGTGTTTGTTAGTCCCATTGAAAACGCTCACAACTACATCAAAAACTAATCAGTCGTTTGTAGGTGTTTTCATCCTGACTCCTCCTAGAAAAGTACTAGTGAAAAGAGAAATGTTATTTTTCTGTAGAGTAACTATTCAAATACTAATTTCTTGGAACAGAGCAGTAGTACGGCCGGTAGGGTACCTGCCTTGCAGGTGTCTGACCTGAGTATGACCCCCGATGCCCTCTATAGTTTGGGAGTCCAGCAGGGGTGATCACTAAGTGCAGAGCCAGGAGTGACCCCTGGGCCCTGCCCCTGAAACAAAGTAAATATGTCTCAGTGTAAGACATTAGGGGCGGGGCCGTAGCACAGCTGAGAGGGCGTTTGTCGAGCAAGTGCCAACCTGGGATCGATCCCCGGCATCCCATATGGTCCCCATGAGCACCTCCAGGAGTAATTCCTGACTGCAGAGCCAGGAGTAACCCCTGAGCATCGCCGGGTGTGACCCAAAAGAAAGGGAAAGAAGGATATTGTATTAGAGTTAGTGGGGGAGAGCTAATTATTTCACTGCTCTAAGGAATTGTGATTCCTTACAGCCAATGAAAATGTGTTTAGTTTGATTTAAGAAGGTGGGGCTTTTTTGTTGTTGTTTTTGTTTTGCCTTGCTTTTGAGCTATACTCAGCTGTGCTCAAGGCTTTCTCTGGCCTCTCTGCGCACTCAAGAATCACTCCTGTTGGACTTGGGGAACCATATGGATGCTGGGGGTCAAACCACGTTGCCTGTGTGCAAGGCAAACACCCGACCCAGTATGTTGTGTGGCTCACAAGCAGAATTTCCATGAAGAGAATAAGATGCAGAGTGTGTTGGATGGTCGCTGGAGAGACAGCACGCTGCCAGCCACAGTTGGCCTTGCTTGCTACCAAACAGGCTTCAGCCCTGGGCTCTGCAAGCGTGCCCCCAAACAAAAAGTTGTGATTGTAACTGGCAAATTTTGTTCTCCCCCTCTTCCTTGCTCAGCTTTCCCAACCAGCTGTAAGTATTGATGGACAGGTGTCCAACCCACCATCCACTAGTAGCACAGAAGTGAATTCTCAAACTGTTCCTGAAAAGCAACCTTCGCAGGAAGTGAAAAGTGAGGCAAAAATGGAAGTGGATCAGCCAGAACCAACAGATTCTCGGCCAGAGGATATTTCTGAGGTAAAAATAAGGCTGTTCCTTGATGTGCATTTCAGTCTGGCAGGGCTGTTGTATTGACTTCCACGGGAGAAAATTCCTTCAGCTGTGGCTTAGGGAAGAGTAAATAGGTGATGATCTTCCTGCTTTCAGAGTACTGAAACTCTACCTTTCAGGCTAAAGCTGAAGACTGCAAATTAGAGGCCACAGAAGCAGAAGTGAGGAGCACTGAGCTGAAAACTGAGACCAAAGAGGAAGAAGACCACCCAAGTACTTCGGCAACCCAGTCCTCTCCTGCCCCAGGACAGTCGAAGAAGAAGAGTAAGTCGCTTAGGCTCGGCCTGGAAGTGGGGACAGGCACAGCGCAGGGAGATGCTGCTCCTTGGGGCTCGGGCCACTCTAGAGTGACTCGGTCAGGTGCGGTCATTACCTTGGCCCCTAATTACTGCAAACTTTTCTACTGCTGGAAAAGAATGTTTGCTTTCCTCTAAATAGTAGGGGTTTTCTATGGGTTTGGGTTTTGGGCAATAGCCAGCTTTTCTTAAAGGCTTAACTCCTGAGGGCTGTTCACTCAGGAATTACTTCTATCGCTTCTTGGGGGACATATGGGATGCTGGGACCAAACCGGGCCGGCCACATGCAAGGCAAACACCCTCCTTGTACTATCTATTGCTCCAGCCCCCAAGGAATTATCCCTTAAACTGCCATAAGAGGAGGTTTATTTGGGGCGCTACAGCCAAGGTTAACTCTTCCATCTGGGTTGGTTGGTTGCGGTGGAGTGTTGGCCCTGGAAGAGTTTTGTGGCCTTGTGGGATTGAACCCAGGCCAGCTGCATGCAAGGCAAAGGCATTACCAGCTTCCGGTTCTTGGTGAAGCTCTGTAATTATCACTTCCGTTGTTCATGGACTTGCTCGAGTGGGCACCAATAACATCCTCATATGTCCTGTCACATGCTAGTGTAGCCCAAGGGCAACTGCTCCCTCCAGGAACATGAAGCACCTCAAACCATTCCTTCAGGTCATGGGAATGAGGTCTATAATTGTTACTGGTTTATGGCATATCAGATACGACACAGGTAGCTTGCCAGGCTTTGCCGTGTGAATATGTATGCTGTGGAATACTACATAGTATTCCGTTGTGTTCTTATTTGGCTTTTAGACATACTCTCTCCCCTCCTCCACCCGATGCAACCCCTACAATGGAAATATGGGAAAATACTTAGTATGCCCACGTATAGGTAAAGTTGATTTTGTAAATAGAAGAAATAATAAGGCAGAATGGATTTAAAGTTCAGACCTGAGCTTAATAACTAGTTTCTCTATTAGTACCTTATACGTTTAATAGCATTTGGGAAACACCAGCAAATCTATCCTGATTGTTGGGAAACAGGAAGAGAACACAGAAGTATCTTCCTCCTTGGAAGTGTCTTCACTGGTTCTGACTGCTTTGGTGCGTTACACTGGGTCTAGTTCTGACTTTCCAGATTGAGGCTCTCCCTGTCTCCCTCTTTTTGAAACACTGCTTTGTCAAGTCTCTGATAAAATTTTCAGGAGTTCATGAGGGATTGAATAGGTGCTATTTTACGGCTGCTACCTATAGGAGACACTAATTAGAAAGATCCATGAGGACAGAGCAGGCGATTTTCTTTGAATTAGATGGTTTTAAGGGGGGCCGGGCGATAGCCCAGCGGGTAGGGTGTTTGCCTTGCACGTGGCCAGCCCTGTGCCGGCCCGGGTTCGATCCCCAGCATCCCATGTGGTCCCCTGAGCACCGCCAGGAGTAATTTCCTGAGTGCAGAGCCAGGAGAAACCCCTGAGCATTTCCGGGTGTGACCCAAAAAGCAAAAAAAAAAAAAAAAAAAAAAAAAAGGTTTTAAAACTTCAGATTCAGTATCATTATTTTCCCTTTACTGTTTCTTTTGTAACTAATTTCAAGTGCACTTTTTCCCCAAGTTTTCAAACCGGAAGAGTTCGCGACAGGCATTGATGCCGACCTTGGAGGCACTTTATCGCCAGGATCCCGAATCGCTTCCCTTTCGCCAACCTGTGGACCCTCAGCTCCTGGGAATCCCTGTAAGTCTGCGTGTGCTGCTTTCGGCCTTCATTTCAGCTTCTGATTTTAAAAAATTGATGTTTTTTTTTTTCCCTTTTTTGGGTCACATCCGGCAATGCTCAGGGGTTACTCCATATCGAATGAGTTGCGGGGATCGAACCCGGGACAGCATGGCTGCGTGCAAGGCAAACGCCCTACGCACTGGGAAGTTTATTTGTAGTTAATTTCATAGCTGCCAACCCTCAACTATTGTTTCTTGGATTTTCCAATTCTCAGTATTTCTGCAGTGGGATTTTACAATAACAGTAGTTCTTGATGCTGGCTTGTCTCAGAGTTGAAGAGCAGAGTGATCAGGGGCTGAGACACCCGTGTCTGCAGGAAGCTGCTGCCACAACGCAGTTCTTAGCGGGAGCGGAAATCCTTAGGAACTGTCTTATCTTCTTTTCTTTCCTATTCTTTCTCTCCTACTTTTTTTCTCTTGGTGTTTTTGTTGCCGTTAAGCACTGAATTACATAAAATGTCACTACTCATACTTCAGTCCTTCAGGCTTCCAGAATTCCGACATCACACTGTGACCTCTGCCGCTGTCTCCAGTTTCCTGCCCATGTACCCCCCCAGGCACCTGCTCCTTTAGCAAGCACAACCAAATACACTTCATATTGCTAGCTAGTGACAGCAGTGTGGCAAATGGAATTACAAAGTCAGTAAAAATGGTGTGATCACATCTCAGAGTGGTGTTACTAAAGTCATTTGCTAAGCCACTGGTTCTAATTCAGTCTTTTTCTTTTTTTAATTTTTTATTATTTTTTGCGTTTTTGGGTCAAACCCGGCGATGCTCAGGGGTTACTCCTGGCTCTGCACTCAGGAATTACTCCTGGCGTTGCTCAGGGACCATATGGGATGCGGGGATTGAACCCGGGCGGCATGGGCCAGCTACGTGCAAGGCAAGCGCCCCTACCCGCTGGGCTATCACCCCGGCGCCCCCTTTTTTTTTTTTAATTCTAATTGAGTCTTGAATTGCTTTCACTCCTTGGTGTGGGGGGGCCTCTGCCTTCCGTGTAACTTTCCCATCACTTTTGCTGACAGTACTGGAAAGCTCGAGATGTTGCCACCAAGGAGCTATGAAGTTGAGACGATTAGAGGTTCGGTAGTTTTGAAGATGATGTCGTCGGTTGGGAAGTCTTGTGTGTGCTGGAGGGCTGGTGGGGCTGCTAGGCCTTCTAGTAGGGAAATTTACCATTGTTTCTTTTCTGCTCTGTAAACACAGATGGGCCCTGGAGTTTCTCGGGGCTGGGTTTCCTCACATGTAATTCCCTCCACTACTGAAATGTTGAGGTGTTTTTGCTTCTGATTCCACTTCCCTGGTGGCGACGGATCTGAAGTCTCTTTGGTAGGCAGTTAGCCCGCTGTCTCAAAAGTCTATACTAGCTCCGTTTTTCTGACCTGAGCTTTTTCTTATCTGTTTAATGATGTAAAGAAATAAGGCCATGATTTAAAGAAATGAACTCAAAGGGCAGGAAATGTTTGGACACAAGGAGGTCTAGGTTCTATCCCTAAGCCAGGAACAGCCCCCCAGTCACTTGCTCTGGCCTCCCCTCCAAAAAAAAAAATTTTTTTCCAATTGTTTAAAAAAGTAACGGGCATCTGGGCCAGAGTGATAGTAAAGCAGGTAGGGCTTGATCAGTGTCAATTTGGGATTCCCAATGTCCCCTGAATAATGCCAGGAGCAATCCTGTTTGCAGAACCTGAAGTGAGCCGCAAACATTGCCAGGTGTGACCCCTAAACTGAACCAAGAACCAGTGGGTGGCATCAGTGTGTTTTTTCGAGGGAAGGACCTCACTCAGATATGCTGGCACATTTGATTTCAGGGTTGGTTCTGGCGCCACTGGCTGCGCTCAGGTCTCCTAGCTCTGCCTTGTGGGATCCAGCCAGAGTTCCAGGGATTGAACCTGGATCAGTCGTGTTCCAGGCAAGCCTCCTCCCTACTATCCTCACCCCAGGGAACTTGGCTATAATGATTGCTTTCACTTGTTGCTACAGGATTACTTTGATATCGTGAAGAGCCCTATGGATCTCTCTACTATAAAGAGGAAGTTAGACACCGGACAGTATCAGGAGCCCTGGCAGTATGTGGATGACATTTGGCTCATGTTCAACAATGCCTGGTTATATAATAGGAAGACATCTCGGGTATATAAATACTGCTCCAAACTGTCTGAGGTCTTGAACAAGAAATTGACCCAGTTATGCAGAGCCTTGGATATTGTTGTGGCAGAAAGGTAAGGTGTTTTTGCACATATATTAAAATTGTAGCTAATTGGGCTCTTGAATCAGATTATATGGGGGTCATCGAAGCAGGCCTTGATCACGTTTGCCTGCTGAGTGTCTTTGCTTGCAAGTTACTCTGTGTCCTTCCAGCCTCTGTCCTTTATAACAGATGCTTTCTCTTGCAGTTGGAGTTCTCTCCACAGACACTCTGTTGTTATGGCAAACAATTGTGCACAATCCCTCGTGATGCCACTTATTACAGCTACCAGAACAGGTAAGCGTGGCCATGTGTGGTCATGGTCCATGTGGCGTGTCTGAAGAATGCATGCAGATGGACCAGCACGGCCGTTGTGGTTCGTGTGGAAATTGCTTGAAAGCAGACGTTCAGCACAAGTTCTGGTCTTTGAGGTCTACCTTTGTTTGCAGGATTGTAGAATGATCTAGCAAAATGTAGCCTTCACTGCTTAAGAACCTCGTTGGCTAGCTCAATATGTATCTTTCGGAGAATTAATTCTTATTACAGAGTATTTGCTTTTGACTGGTAGAAGAGCCACCTAGTTCCTACAAAGGCTTGGTGTAACAATAGATGTTAGAGTTCTCTTGAATGCTGTTTGTTTCCTACTGGTAGAGTCATGCAAATCAGTGACCATGATGATTATGTGACTATCGTGACCACGCTTGTCTTTCGTATCCTGGAACCGTCTAGACTATAACTTACTGGGACCCTGAGACTAATAAAAAGGCTGTCCATGTGATCGGTACATCACCCTACGCTCTCAGTGGTGTGGGTTTTCATGCAGAACTTGCATGCTACAGGTGCATTTCTGGCATTGAAAAGTCACAGACTTTGTTGCATTTACAACAGTCGCTGCACCCTGCACTCCAAGGCTTTGGAAGAGTCCAGCCCTCGGCTTTTAACTTTTTGAGTCACTCCCCACTCACTGTGCTGTCACTTCCGCCCCAGGATATTGTTTTTGACTACACTTAGCAGTGCCTTGTTACTCATGAGTCTGCACTCAAGGGTTACTCTTGGCAACTTGTAGGCCTGTGTGGGGTGCAGAGACTCCAAACCGGGGCCAGGCAGCAGCGAGGCTACTGTCCTGCCCGCTGTGTTCTGTGCTCCAGCCCGAATTTTAGGGCACGCCCAGCAGTGCTCAGGACTTACTCCTGGTTCCCCTCGGAAGTGACTGCACCTCATGCGGGGTGACAGCTGCACGCACGGCAGACACTGCCTGCTGCTGTGTTGCCGTTTATGTCAAAAGAAATGCCGTGGCCCAGACCAACAACACAGAGGTTAAGGCGCTTGCCTTGCATTCGATCGGCCCGGGTCCAGGCTCCGACAACTTCTGATAGTTATCTCCCACACACTGATAGTTATGGTGTACACACACCGGCGTGCGTCTGCACACACCACCCAAGTAACAATTTGTGTGATTTTCAACCAACTACTGATTTTAGTTGCTTACTTACAGGTGACTCTAGTAGATTAGTATATAAAGTATGTGATGACTTACGTTTACATAATAGAAGAGCAATTTCTTTCCGTTAGTTTTTTCAGTAGTCTTATAGAGTATAGCAGTAATTGCTAAAATGAGTAAATGGTAGAACTGTGTGTAAGTGAAATGTTTTTGTTTCATTTGCTGTAATCATTTGCTACTTGTGATCCCATTTGAGATATTTAATGCTAATCTGCTTTGCCTTGGCTTTCTGCTCTGTGTGGTCTTGTCTTGCTTATGTTGTTTGTTGTCTTGCAATCCCTCATTTCTTCGTTTGTTTTGTGTTTTTTTCTCCCTCATGCTTGTCGTTGTCTGCACTTGGCTTTGATTGCAAAAACAAAACCAAAAAACCCAAAACTGTGGTGCCCATAAATCTGCATCATTGAATGTCCTTGTCGCCGTTGATGACCTGCTCTCTGCTCCCGTCCCCCTCCTTGGCCTGCTGTGATTGGTGGCTTCGTTGCTTGGCTTTGGCTGTGTTGTGTGAACGGAACAGTTCACCCCAGTATGGCCTTCTTGCCGACAGGTATCATTTCTGTGAGAAGTGTTTCAATGAGATCCAAGGGAGAGCGTTTCTTTGGGGATGACCCTTCCCAGCCACAAGCGTAAGTACCTGCGTTATTTTGGAGACTGATTTGGTTCCTCAGTTTACTATCAGGTGATTATGCTCCTATTTCTAAGCTACTTTAGGATGGTTGCTATTAGCCTCAGGTGGCTATTTGAATGCAAAGTGACTAAATGTAAATAAAACCCAAAATCCTCAGTTGGCTAGCCACACTTCAGATTTTCAGTTTTCATCTGTGACTGGTAGCCTTTGTTTTTGGTCAGCCCAAATAGAGAGCATTAACTGTTTCAATTTTGAATAAAATTGGTCAAAAGATTGCCTGAGTCTCCTCAGTGATACAGCAATAGTGTTAGGGGCTGGTTAACACAATTTCCAAGGCCTGTGCTTGGATCTCTGCAGTCTCACAAACCCTTTTTTGGTCAACGCCCAGAACAGTTGCAGAGATAGCCTTCCTGCCAAACTTAGCACTTTAGCTCTCGGGCTTTATGACCTAAACATTACATATTTATTTATTCATTCATTCATTTATTTATTTATTTATTTATTGCTTTTTTGGGTCACACCCGGCAATGCTTAGGGGTTACTCCTGACTCTGCACTCAGGGAATTACTCCTGGCGGTGCTCAGGGGACCATATGGGACGCTGGGGGTTGAACCCAGGCCGGCACAGGCCGGCCGCGTGCAAGGCAAGCGCCCTACCCGCTGAGCTATTGCTCTGACCCCAGACATTACATTTTAAATTCTACTTTTGGAAGAAAGTCTAATTTAAATTATTCTTCATCTTTTTTTCTAATTTAACATGGAACCAGAGGAAGTTTTTTTCAGAACACTTCCCAAAATAGGACATTATGCTAATAATGAAAACAAGGCTTCTGAGAAACTAATTTTTCCAAATAGGGATTTAAAGTTACTTTTCCATTATAGTTAAAAACAACAATAATGATATGGAAAGGTTTATTGGTGCTAGTCTGTAGAGTAGATAATTAAGCATGCCCCTGGATGCTTAAGATTTCGGGAGGTTCTTTGGGTTTTTTGGTCACACAGTGGTGCGTAGGGCTTATACCTGATTCTGTGCCCAGGGATCACTCTGGCTGGACTCAAGGGACCATATGGGGTGCCAGAATTGAGCCTATGTCCGCCCTATCCAAGACAGGTGCCCTTCCTGTTAGCTATTGCTCTGATGCCAGGTGGGCCACCCACTCCAGCTTACTTCTTATTCCTGATGTGGTTCAGGTAGTGCCAGAAATCTCATGCTCGGGGATACTAGCTAACCCCTTAACTCTCAAGCCCCTCCCCAAGGGGCTTTTGGGGGATTTGTTTGGGTTTATTTTTTTTTCCCTTTTCTTTTTGGGTCATACCTGGCAATGCTCAGATGTTGGTCACTCCTGGTTCTGCACTCGGGGAATTACTCCTGGCGGTGCTCGGGGGACCATATGGGATCCCGGCCTGCACGGCGGCTGCATGCAAGTCAAACGCCCTACCTGCTGGGCTATTGCTCCAGCCCCCTGCACTAGTATTTTTGATCCCTTTTGTAAGTCATAAATCCTACATTTAAATACGTTTTTAAAATGCACAAAGGGACAGTAACCCACCTTTGATTGTGAGTGATTTACAACAGGCCTCTTGGTGCCGTATCAAGAGACACTACTAGACTCAGGCAAGGCCCAAGAGCACACTTAAAAGCGTCTTCATCCCACGCTCTGAAGCAGAACACATGGAGCAGTAGAGCTTCCTCTGTGTAGCTGCATAGCTAAGTAGCTCACTTATGTTCTTAGTCTTGAGTTCTTCTAATATGAATAGTTGATTAGGTAACTAGTGCTTTAGCTTTAGGCCGGACTGACAGCACAGCAGACTGGTGTTTGCCTTGTGTACAGCCAGCCGGGTTCAGACCCAGCATCCTCTATGGCTCCCGAGCAGAGCCGGGATTAATCCCTGAACATTGCCGCATGTGGCCCAAAAAAGCCAAAACGAAAAGAAAGTACTTTGGCTCCGTCTATATATTCAAAGTTTTACAGCTCTGGTTAGGGAAGTTAAAATTATAAATGTTAGGGCCATTCATGAACTATATCTCACTACTGATTTTTTTTTCCTAAGGGGAAAACTGTCTGGGCCAGAGAGATATTTTAGGGGTACTGTGTTTTCATGCTTTGTACAGTGCTGACCCTTACTTAGTCCCTAGCGCTCCATGTTTCCTAGAGCCCACCAAGAGTAATCCCTAAGCACAGCCATGTGTGGGCCAATGTTGAAATAATAGATACCTAAGAATGGGGCCCGGAGCAATAGTCCAGCGGGGAGGGCGTTTGCCTTGCAAGAAGTTAGCCCGGGTTCCATCCCCGGCATCCCATATGGTCCCCTGAGCACCGCCAGGAGTAATTCCTGAGTGCAGAGCCAGGAGAAACCCCTGAACACTGCCAGGTGTGACTCAAAAAGCAAAAATGATAACAATAATAATAATAATAAAATAGATAGCTAAGAATGGGGGGTAATTTCTTTGCTTTAACCGGAGAGCATCCTGGAGTCTGAGTGGGCAGTAGAATACGTGCTCCGGCGTGTGTGAAGCCCTGGCTTGGCCCCCTGACACACTTGGGCTTCCAGCCACCAAGCAGTGTCCCCTACTGAGCTCTGCCATTGGGCATTTCCCGCCCCAAAAGTGAGAGTATTAATAAACAGGAGTAGCAGCTGGTTTCTGGGTTGACAGATCTTTCTCATTTATCTTTCTGTGTAAAATTTTCTCACTATTTCCCTCTTTTCTCCTTCTTAGTACAATAAATAAAGAACAGTTTTCCAAGAGAAAAAATGACACACTGGATCCTGAACTGTAAGTGTATTCTCTTTCCTCCTTTCTCCCCCCCCTTTGAGCCAGTACACTTGGTTTAAGGTTTTAAGTTTTCTTTTACCCTTTGGATTGTTTGGACAGAGATGGTTAGATTTGGGGGCTCAGTCAACACACATCTGAAGCCAATGTTAGAAACATTCTGTAATATAGTTGACATTATTTAATTTGCATCTTGCCACCTCCACATAATGCCATACAGTCCCTTCCCGTCATCCTTTATGTTTTTAAGCATATTTGCTCTCTAGGTTTCGTGAAAATATGTTCTTAACATTTCCTTTAGAAAAGGGGGAGAGTGAGAGTGTGAGTGTGTGTTTTACTCCTGCTCTGCACTCAGGAATTACTCCTGGCATTTCTCGGAGGACCATATGGGATGTCGGGGATCGAACCCAGGTCGGCGGCTTGCAAGGCAAACGCCCTCCCGCTGGACTATCACTCCAGTCCCTGTGTGTGTGTTTTATACGGCGCTTTATACCTGTGGATATGGCAGGACATTGTTTGCGGTGGTGTTTAGAATGTTAGAAGTTTGAGCATGGTTTCAACCTTGTGTTGCAGATTTGTCGAATGTGCGGAGTGCGGCAGGAAGATGCACCAGATATGTGTCCTGCATCATGAGGTCATCTGGCCCACGGGGTGAGTGGCGGAGGCTTGGCTGCGATGCCCAGGAATTACTTCTGGCACTTCATGGGGGACTATATGGGATGCCAGGGATCGAACCCGGGTCAGCTTTCTTCCCTTTTTTGGCCTAATATTTGGATACTACTACCCTACCTGCTGTGGTGTCTAGACTCCTAGCCCAAGAGTTGCTCTTTTTTCCCTATCTTTCCTTTTTTGTGTCCGTAAGTAGTTGTGGGGTTTTTTTGTTTGTTTGTTTTTGCTTTTTTGGGTCACACCGGCGACACTCAGGGGCTACTTCTGGCTTTGCTCTCAGGAATTCCTCCTGGCGGTGCTTGGGGGGCCATATCGGATGCCGGGATCGATCCCGGCATGGCCGCATGCAAGGCAAAGCAAATGCCCTCCCGCTGGGCTATCGCTCCGGCACCAGTTGTGTATGTTTAGAGACGCACCCGGTACTGCTCAGGTCTTACTCCTGGCTCTGTGCTTAGGGATTATTCTTGCCAGGCTTGTAGGAACTATATAATAGAGCGTTGGTGGGTTATAAGTAAGCCAACCGCCATAAAAGGTGGGCTCTCTTTGGCCCCTCAGAGGGTTCTGGGTAGCTTGGGGACATGGTTCTGTGTAGAGCACTTTGGCATGCATGAGCCCTGGGATGTGATCGCCGGCAGCACGCCCAACCCCTTCACACAAACTAAAACCCTTCTCAGAAGGCTCAGCACTGCAAGGCGTGGCGCTTGGCTGGCACAGCCTCTGGGCTGTTAGCCTCCAGCTCTGAGCCTGAAGTGCGTCCTAAGCACCACTGGTAGGACCCAAACCCCCACCACTCCCCCACATCTTTATTTTTTTATGTAAGTTCCTCAGCAATCACAAGAAAGTATCTGACCATTGAAAACTAGTAAAAAGATTTTCCCTCTTGAAATGTTCATTGTCACTGTACAGCGTAATGACAGGGTAAGAATAAGAAGGGGGATCCGGAGCGATAGCACAGTGGGGAGGGCGTTTGCCTTGCACATGGCCGGCCTGTGCCGGCCTGGGTTTGATCCCCAGCAACCCATATGGTCCTCCGAGCACTGCCAGGAGTAATTCCTGAGTGCAGAGCCAGGAGTAATCCCTGAGCGTCGCCGGGTGTGACCCAAAAAGAAAAAAAAAAAGAAGAAGAAGAAGAAGAGTCAGGCCAGAGAAAAAGCCCAGCGGTTAAGGCCCTTGGCTTACACGGACCGACCACAGCTTGAACCCTAAGCACCTGGATGGCTAAGCCCAGAGCAGAGAGTAAGCCTTGAGCAACACCAGATTTGGCTGAAAACAAACAGCAACAAAAAGATGAAGGAGTGGAGATACCACCCAAATGGCAGGTGCTGGTTATTCATATCCCAAACAGTATGTTATCATCTTTGAAAGTAGCAGTCAGGGGGGCCAGAGCGATAGCCCAGCGGGTAGGGGCGTTTGCCACGCTGGGTGGCCATGCCTGCCGGGTTCAATCCCGGCATCCCATATGGTCCCCCCCAGCACCGCCAGGAGTAATTCCTGAGTGCAGAGCCAGGAGTAGCCCTGAGCATCGCTTGGTGTGACCCAAAAAAAGCAACCAAAAAAAAAAAAAAGTAGCAGTCAGTTAGGGACCAGAGCAATAGCGCACACACACAGGTAGGCGCTTGCCTTAAACATGGCCAACCCACCTCAATCTGGGAGCATTTGCCTCACATGTTGCCAACCCAGGTTCCATCTCTGGCATCCCATATGGCCTCCAGTACCACCACGACTAGTACATGAGTGCAGAGCCAGGAGAAACCTGAGCGTTGCCAGTGAAACCAATAAATAATAAGAATCTATTAATCATACCCGGTGATACCCAGAGGTTTCTCTGGGCTTTGAACTCGGGGATTTCTCCTTGTGGTGCTCGGGGACCATATGGGATGTCAGGAATAATCCCAAGTCAGCTGCATGCAAGGCAAAGGCCCTACTCGCTGTACTTTGGCTCCAGCCCTAATCTTGGAATCTTTTGATCTGTCTTTTCACATGTTAAATGAGTTTCTATCGTTTCTTAATGTCTTTTGCCTATTTTTTCTTTTTTTAAGATATGCTTTTTATTATATCATTGCCTTTTTTTTTTTCTATTTGGAAATTCATCCAAAATGTTCTCTAAATTGTTTGCATTACATTTTGAAATGTTTCTCCCAGATTATCTTTGTATTAAACTTTATACACATGCAAGAGTTACATTGAATTATATAAATATGTGGCTTATGTTTCAGATTTGTCTGTGATGGCTGTTTAAAGAAAACTGCAAGAACTAGGAAAGAAAACAAGTTTTCTGCTAAAAGTAAGTTTCCTTTCATAGGTATATCTTGACAAAAGTCACTGAAGGCAACATAAGAATAAACTTTCTGAGGGGCCGGAGTGATAGCCCAGCGGGTAGGGCGTTTGCCTTGAATGCGGCCGGCCTGTGATGGCCCGGGTTCAATTCCTGGCATCCCATATGGTCCCCTGAGCACCGCCAGGAGTAATTCCTGAGTGCAGAGCCAGGAGTAACCCCTGAGCATTGCCAGGTGTGACCCGAAAAGCAAATAAATAAATAAATGAATGAATGAATGAATGAATGAGCTTTCTGAGCCAGATGTGAATGTTCGAAGGGCTGAGCTCATGTATGATGGGAACAGCCCAGGCGCCATCCCAGCCACTGTTATAGCAATGGACTGCCTGGCCTCCAGTGATACAGCACGTCTTGCCATGCAGAAGGCCTGGATTTGCTCCACATATTGTCTCCATTGCGAAGTTAACAAAAAAATACAGCAAGCTAATCATCATAAAGGGCACCGGAGCAGCAAACAGTCATTTTCTTGCACATAGTGAACCTTCCTGGCACCCCACAAGGTCTCTTCAGCACTGCCAGGCTTGATCCCTGTGTGTCGCACGAGCAGTGCGTCTCGAGCTTCACCTGGTGTGGCCCAGAATCCATAAAATAAAGCCAGGGCCAGAGTAGGACAGCAGTCCTTGCCTGGCACTCAGACTTCATTCGATCCTAAGCACTACCCAGGAGTGAGCTGACACAGAGGCTTGAGTTAGTGCTGAGTATTCCTGGTGTTGCCCCCCAAACAAATAATGACTGACACAAGCTGAACAGGTAACTCGCGCCAAGACCTCAGTTCCACTCCCCTTTCCCCACCAGGTGCACAGACCTGCCATTGACCTTTTAACTTTCGTCCCTAGGGTTGCCGCCTACGAGACTTGGCACTTTCCTAGAGAATCGCGTGAATGACTTTCTGAGGCGACAAAATCACCCCGAGTCAGGCGAGGTCACTGTTCGGGTAGTTCATGCTTCTGACAAAACTGTGGAAGTCAAACCAGGCATGAAAGCAAGGTGGGTGTCTGCCCCTCGTTGGGCCATAGTGACGTGTGCCTAAGAGCAGCTGGCCACTCTGAACTCACTGAACCGTGGTGTGTCTCTCTGAATTGTGTAGGTTTGTCGATAGTGGGGAGATGGCCGAATCCTTTCCATACCGAACCAAAGCCCTCTTTGCCTTTGAGGAGATTGACGGGGTGGACTTGTGCTTCTTCGGGATGCATGTCCAGGAGTATGGCTCGACTGCCCTCCCCCAACCAGAGGTGGGTCTTCCATGGCACTCTTACTTGAATTTTGAAGTGAATGTGCCACTGTCTTAGGCCACAGTAATAAGAAATTGCTTAGCATTAGTAACCTAAAAGTATGAACGGAGGGACCAGAACGACAGCACAGAGGGGAGGCACTTACCTTGCACACGGCTGACTCGGTTCGATCCCGGCATCCCATATGGTCCCCCAGGACTGCCAACAGTAATTCCTGAGAGCAGAGCTAGGAGTAACCCCTGGGTATCGCTGAGTGTGACCCAAAAAGCAAAAAATAATAATAAAACAAAAATAAAATTGTGAATGGAAACGTTTTATAACTTTTCTGAAATTGAGTTTCAAGTCTAAATTGTATTAAATACCTTATTGAGAACTAAATAAAAGAATATCAGGTGCAGGGCCGGAGCAATAGTCCAGCGGATAGTAGGGCATTTGCTTTGCACACGCCGGCCCAGGTTCGATCCCCGGCATTCCATATGGTCCCCTGAGCACCGCCAAGAGTGATTTCTTAGTGCAGAGCCAGGAGAAACCCCTGAGCATTGCCGGGTGTGACTCCCCCCAAAAAAAAAAGAAAAGAGTATCAGGTGCAGGTGCCCAGAGCCATGGTATAGTGGGAAAGTTGTTTACCTTTCCCCGGCTGACCTGAGTTCAATCCTCGGCATCCCATATGGTCCCCCAGCACCACCAGGAGTAATTCCAGAGTGCAGAGCCAGGAATAACCCCTTAGCATCCCAAAATGTTACCCGAAAATGAAAAAAAAAAAGTGCCAGGGGCTGGGAAATAGATAACTCACTAGGCTGAATGTATGTCATGTTTTCAGACAGGGACAGGCCCCTGAGCAGTTTGGTCTCACTCACACACACACACACACACACACACACAATCACCCAACAAAAATAGCAAAGTAAGCAACTTAAGGTGGAAATGCTATAAATCCATGTTGAAAGATGTTTCCAAAATATATTGGATTCGTCAGTATTGGCTCATACACTATCTTCTGGGTGCGGGACTAGAGCAGAGCATGGCTCCCCCTGGACCATGGCCTATGCTGAGAATGCGGTGTGAGATGTGGGTTTGGCATGTCAAATGCAATTACGCCACTTCCCCCTTTTTTTCCAACAGGAGAGTTTACATATCGTACCGACAGTGTTCATTTTTTTCCGCCCTAAATGCTTGAGGACTGCAGTCTACCATGAAATTCTAATTGGATATTTAGAATACGTCAAGAAATTAGGGTAAGTGATAACATGCTATTTTTTAATAAAACTTAGCTTGGTATTACATGAAACAGTTAACAAATGAAAAAACTTTTTTGGCCTAGTGAACTACATTCTAAACTTGGAGAACCTCTGGATGTTAATTCGCCAGTAGGAAGATGATATTTTATCCTTGGTCACATCTATCACAGATTTTTGTTCATTTGCAATTGGATAGTTTAATTTGACATCTGATGGTTTCCCACTTAAAGCCAGAACCTTGTCCTTTCATTTTTAAATCGCACCAGAACTCAGTAACTAAGACTGGAGTGAAGTGGTTGGCTTGGCCCAGAGCAGTATGCAGCCTCCTGGCTGTGATCCCTTCCCTCAGCCTGTTCTGTTAGGTACAGGGCATGTTCTGCAGACCCCACTTGTCTTAAAATGGATATTTGGCTATTTGAATCCAGGTTAAGTTATTCTCTGTGATCAAAATTCGCCATTTTCCTACAGAGTCCATAGTTATTTCTGTGTGCTATCCCTGGTACAGACCTAAGAATTTCGATCTTGTACTGGCATGAACTTTGTCTTAACTTAGGTAGAATCATTAATTTCTACTGATTCTACCTTGTTTGAAATGTTGGTGGCCAGAGCAATAGCACAGCGAGTAGGGCATTTGCCTTGCGCGCAGCCAACCTGGGTTTGATACCCCATATGGTCCTTCTTGCACCACCCTGAGTATCACCGGATGTGACCAGAAAGGGAAAAAAAAAATAATGAATAGAACATGTAGTGCTGGAGGTGGGGGCGATAGTACAGCCTGTAGGGCACTTGCCTTGCATGCGGCTTACCCAGATTTGATCCCCGGCACCTCGTGTGGTTCCTCCAAGCCCTCAGCACAGCCAGGTCAAATCCGAAAAATGAAATGTAATGTTCTTCCTAGCTTGGTGACTTCTCTTTTCCTTTGTGGTGCTAGGTACACAACAGGGCATATTTGGGCCTGTCCCCAAGTGAAGGGGATGACTACATCTTCCATTGCCATCCTCCCGGACCAGAAGATCCCCAAGCCCAAACGACTCCAGGAATGGTACAAAAAGATGCTTGACAAGGCCGCGTCTGAGCGGATTGTTCATGACTATAAGGTCAGCAGAGTGGGAGAATAGACGAAGAGTTTGCTGGCAAAAACGTCCTGCTCTTGTTTCGAACAAACTTGCTAGCTGGTCACTGGAGCACCACTAGAGCGAGAGGGCACTTGCCTTGCTAATAGCAGACCCAGCTGCCCTTCCCAGCACCCTAAGCCACACCAGGAGTGAACCTGAGTGCAGAGCCAGGTGTAAGCCCTGAGCACTGCTGGCTATGGCCAAAAAAATTCTTTGCTTTGGGGCTGGAGCGATGGTCCAGCGGGTAGGGCGTTTGCCTTGTACGTGGCTGGCCCATGCTAGCCTGGGTTTGATCCCTGGCACCCCATATGGTCCCCGAGCAATGCCAGGAGTAATTCCTGAGTGCAGAGCCAGGAGAAATCCCTGAGCATTGCCCGGGCGTGGCCCCCAAAAAAGCCCAAAAAAAAAAAAAAATTCTTTGCTTTAAAGATGCAACAAAGGGGCCAGAGCGATAGCACAGCTGGGAGGGCGTTTGCCTTGCATGCGGCCGACCAGGGGTTCAATCCTGAGTGTCACCGGGTGTGACCCCAAAAAGCAAAATAATAATAAAGATGCAACTAATTAGTATTGGCACGTGCTGTCTATGTGGCCACGCACTATCTTGGGCCCTGCCTACAGCACATGCGGAGTAGCCCCTAAGCAGTGCCAGGTGTGGCACAGAACCAAAACACTGCCAAAAATTTGAACCACTGGATATCTCAAACCATAAGCGTATCGCCTCCATCCCTGGCACAATATAATAGCATACTCATTGCTTCACCCACCACCCATGGAGGAAAAATTACTAATTTAATAATTCATTGATGTGTTGGTTTTGGGGGGTGATTTTGTGTGTATGTTTTTGTTTTTGCTGAATAAAACATCAGCTGGAATATTTTCCCGAGTACAGCTGATGATCACATGGCCGTGGAGTTTCCGCTATTTGGCCTTTGTGTTGTTTTATACACCGGCCTTGGTGGAACTCCTAGAGTTCGTGGATGGGTGCAGGACACTCCCTTTGCTCCGAATGGTGTGCGCGGTCCTGCGTTGCTGTCCTGGGAGGTAGTGTGCGTCCCAGGGTTTCTAAAAGCAGCTGTTTGCACTTTGACGGTACTGGCGTCAGCCATAGTGGCCTGAAACGTGCCACACGTGCCTCTTTCTAGCTCTGTCTGTCTGGTACCGGAGTAGAGAGGAAACGTCCCGCCGTCTAGGTGTTAATCCTTTATTATGTCCCTCACCCTCAGCTGCGGCTACGTCCTCGCTCAGTGGCTAGCTTCTTAAAAAGGGTCTTGGTATTTTCACAGGATATTTTCAAACAAGCTACTGAAGACCGATTAACAAGTGCAAAGGAATTGCCTTACTTTGAGGGAGATTTCTGGCCCTAACGTACTTCGAAGAGAGCATTAAGGAGCTGGAACAGGAAGAGGAAGAGAGGAAGCGGGAGGAAAACACCAGCAACGAGAGTACAGGCGACGAAGGCTTCCCGCTGCGCCTGCAGAGAGAAGGCACAGGGCTTCCGTCTTGCTCAGCACAGGGGCTGGAGCGATAGCCCAGCGGGTAGGGCGTTTGCCTTGCACATGGCCGGCCTGTGCCAGCCCGGGTTCAATCCCAAGCGCCCCATATGGTCCCCCGAGCACTGCCAGGAGTAATTTCTGAGTGCAGAGCCAGGAGAAACCCCAGAGTATTGCTGAGTGTGACCCGAAAAAGAAAGTCATGAGGGGCCAGAGCGATAGCACAGCCAGCCTGGGTTCAATCCTCGGCAGTCCATGTGGTCTCCTGAGCATTGCTGGGTGTGACCCAAAAAAAGAAAAAAAAAAAAAAAAGAAAAAGGGAAGGCAGGCTAAGGTCTAACCATTTTAGCTTCAGATTATGAATATTGACTCTAGACTCCCACTTTAACTCTTACAAATGGTTAACAATACGCCAGTCTGCAGCAGAACGTGGCTTTTTTAGGAGAGGCTGTCTGGGTGTGACTCTTCTGAGCATTTTCACCCTGTAGCTGTTGTGCTTAGTGGACACTTACCACCCTTAAGAGAGTCTGTGGAAGGGCTCTCCCTTCCCGTACATAAGACTCGAGAACTGGATGGTCTCGTCTCGCTGACTGCCCACACTGTCCACACTATCCCTCTCCTCTGGGAGAGGCTGGACTAGTGTGTAAGGTTCCCAGACCCATCAGAGAAACAGTATTTGCTCTAAAATGCAAGAGAAGCAAGCAGCTAATGGCGGGCTTAAGACTGACCGCCGGGCCCCTGCTTGTTCCCAGACGGTCTGTCCATCTCTAGGGAGGACTGTCACCCTGTGCCCTCCTGAAATTACAATCGTCTCTCACACCAGTGCTAGTTACTTTAGCAAGTCGTGTCACAAAGACCTAATGCCTCTTTCATCTCTCTCTGCCGTCCTGCAGGTGACAAAGGGAGACAGCAAAAATGCTAAGAAGAAAAATAATAAGAAAACCAGCAAGAACAAAAGCAGCCTGAGCCGGGGCAACAAGAAGAAGCCTGGCATGCCCAACGTGTCCAACGACCCCTCCCAGAAGCTCTACGCCACCATGGAGAAGCACAAAGAGGTGAGGAAGGGAGGAAGGGGGTTGTTTCTCACGAGCAGGCTGTGCGGAGGTTGACGAGCTGCACTTCAGACCTAGGTAGGTGATCTGTGGGTTCTGCCAGGCGAGCACCTGCCAGCCGCACTTGGTTCATTACTAGGCTCCTTGTTGAGAAGACTGGCTTGCTTAAACCAATTATTGACCACCCCCACTTGGCCTATAGAAGAACTAGGGGGAAAAACACTGAGGTCAGGAAGAGGCTCCATTAGGGGTTGGATAGATGGTACAGCAGGAAGAAGGTCTTTTGCTTTGCACATTGCTGACCTGTGAAAGAGCCCCAGCATCTCTCTGTTCCCTGAGCACCACCAGGAGGAACCCCTGAGCATGGCCAGGTGGTCACCCAAAAAGCCCCCAAAAAAAAAAAAAAAAAAGGCAGCTCAAGTAGAGTTCCTGGGCTAGAGATGCCGGTACAGCAGGTAGGTGAACTGTCCTCTTGCACGTCAGCAGGGAGCCTCACTCGGGTGGTTCCTGAGCACAGCTGGGTGTGGCCCGCTAACCAGAAGGGGGAGGCCGTGGAGCTTTGCCCCAAATGTCCATCTCCCAGCACTGCATGGCTGCATCACTGGGGAGCCTCGGGAAGCGATATTTGTCTTCTTCAAAGTGAATCGGGAGGGGCCGGCGCGATAGCCCAGCGGGTAGGGCGTTTGCCTTGCATGCGGCGGCCTCTGCCGGCCCAGGTTCGATCCCCGGCATCCCATATGGTCCCTTGAGCACCGCCAGGAGTAATTCCTGAGTGCAGAACCAGGAGTAACCCCTGAGGCGTCGCCGGGTGTGACCCAAAAGCAAAAAAAAAAAAAAAAAAAAAAGTGAATCGGGGAATCGTGTTTCCGTAACCCTTCTGTGCAGTGTCAACTCTGTTGTGGCTTATTTGGAATGTGATGGTGGGGGCCTCCAGAGGCACCTTTTTATCATAGTTTGGACCAAACTGCCTTCAAGTGCTCTTGATCTGGGCTGGAATATGAGGATAGGGAATGGCGGATGTGGAAGAAGCTGTTGGGGGAGCCGGAGCGATAACACAGCAGGGAGGGCATTGGCCTTGCATCGCGCCAACCCGGGCTCATCCCCGGCATCCCATGTGGTCCCCAAGCACCACCACCGGTAATTCCTGAGCGAAGAGCCAGGAGTAATCCCTGAGCATCGCGGGTGTGACCCAAAAAAGGAAAAATAAAGAGAAAAGTATTTTTTAAAAAAAGAAGAAGCTGTTTGGGCATCTTGTGTTTTGTCTTTACTTGTTTGCAGCTAAAGGAAATAAACTTTTGAGTTGAACCACCCTAGGATTCCTGTGTGCTGCACTGGTAGTTGCTTAGCCCTAGGGGCCAGGACAGCAGCATAGGGGCTGCTGGGGCCCGTGTGTGTCACTGTGTCCTGCCTGAATCCTCGAGGCAACAGCATCACTAGACGGACCAGAACAAAAAGTGCAGCAGGGCCGGGGCGACAACACAGTTGGGAGGGCGTTTGCCTTGTGTGCGGCCGACCCCGGGTTTGATCCCCCAGCATCCCATATGGTCCCCCGAGCACCGCCAGGAGTAATTCCTGAGCAGAGGGCCGGGAATAACCCCGGAGTATCTCCGAGTGTGACACAAAAAAAGAAAGAAAAAAAGTGCAGCAGGTAGGGCATTTGCCTTGCATACAGCCAACCCAGGTTTGATCTCAGGCACCACCTGAGTCCCACAAGGTGTGGGTGGCACCCAATGAATAGTAATCAAGTTAAGACTCAGGGTAAAGGCATGTATTACACCAGTGGGTTTTGTGGTGGCTGCAGTAGGTGGGCAGTTAGAGCTGTCCTGGTTCCCAGGCGCCCTGGACTAGAGGCGTCCCTAATTTTTTGAGCCCCAATATTCCAAACGACTGTCACAGTCCTGCGTTGATTAAAAGCAATAGTGGACCGGTGCGGTGGATAGTGCATTTTCCTTTCACGTGACCAAAGTAGATTCAGTCTCTGGCTTCCCATACTTTTTTCCTTGAGCACTCCAAGGAGTAAAACCTGAGTGCAGGACCGGAGCGATAGTCCAACAGGTAAGGTGTTTGCCTTGCATGCAGCCGACCCGGTTCGATCCCGGAATCCCATGTGTTCCCCACGCAGTGCCAGGAGTGATTCCTGAGCGCAGAGCCAGGAGTAACCCCTAAGCATCTCTCTGTGTGACCCAAAAAGCAAAAAGCAAAACCCTGAGTGCAGAGCCAGTGAGTAGGAACAGCGGCAAGGCGTAGGCACAGGCAGGGCGCCGGGCACCCTTGTGCCCAGTGCTCCCTGATGCATCTTGGCCAGCGTCCATGCGACTGTCTGTCTGTTTTTGTAGGTCTTCTTTGTGATCCGTCTCACCTCCAGCCCTAATGCCAACTCCCTACCTCCCATCGTTGATCCTGACCCTCTCATTCCCTGTGACCTGATGGATGGGCGGGACGCCTTTTCCTCACTCTGGCCCGGGACAAGCACCTGGAGTTCTCCTCGCCCGACGGGCCCAGTGGTCCACCATGTGCATGCTGGAGCTGCACACCCAGAGCCAAGACCGCTTTGTCTACACCTGCAACGAGTGCAAGCACCACGTGGAGACGCGGCTGGCACTGCACGGTGTGCGAGGTGAGACGTCGGCTAGGGCCGCCTCCAGCACCCTCTGGCAGTTTGGGGGTGACTCAGGCCTCGAGTTGACCACACACCCCTGTGTTTGTGCTCCTCAGGACTATGACCTGTGTATCACCTGCTATAACACTAAGAACCACGACCACAAAATGGAGAAGCTTGGCCTGGGCTTGGATGACGAGAGCAACAACCAGCAGGCCGTGGCCACGCAGAGCCCGGGAGACTCGCGCCGCCTGAGCATCCAGCGCTGCATCCAGTCGCTGGTGCAGCGCGTGCCAGTGCCGCAACGCCAACTGCTCGCTGCCGTCCTGCCAGAAGATGAAGCGCTGGTGCAGCACACCAAGGGCTGCAAGCGGAAGACCAACGGCGGCTGCCCTATCTGCAAGCAGCTCATCGCCCTCTGCTGCTACCATGCCAAGCACTGCCAGGAGAACAAGTGCCCCGTGCCCTTCTGCTTAAACATCAAGCAGAAGCTCCGGCAGCAGCTGCAGCACCGGCTCCAGCAGGCCCAGATGCTGCGCAGGAGGATGGCCAGCATGCAGCGGACCGGGCCAGTGGGTCAGCAGCAGGGCCTGCCGTCCCCACTCCCGCCACGCCCACCACGCCCACGGGTCAGCAGCCGACCACCCCGCAGACGCCGCAGCCCCAGCCCCCTCGCAGCCCCAGCCCACCCCCCAGCAGCATGCCACCGTACATGCCCAGGACTCAGGCGACTGGCCCTGTGTCCCAGGGTAAGGCCGCCGGCCAGGTGACCCCCTCCGACCCCCGCGAGACTGCTCAGCCACCCCTCCCGGGCCCCCACCAGCAGCGGTTGAAATGGCCATGCAGATTCAGAGGGCGGCTGAGACGCAGCGCCAGATGGCCCACGTGCAGATCTTCCAAAGGCCCATCCAGCACCAGATGCCTCCCATGACTCCAATGGCCCCCATGGGTATGAACCCGCCCCCATGGCTAGAGGGCCCGGTGGACATTTGGAGGCAGGGATGGGCCCCACAGGGATGCAGCAGCAGCCACCGTGGCCCAAGGGAGGATTGCCTCAGAGCCAGCCCCCCCCAGTCGGGCATGCCACGGCCAGCCATGATGTCCGTGGGCCCAGCATGGTCAGCCTTTGAACATGGCCTCCCCAGCCGGGACTGGGCCAGGTCGGCGTGAGCCCTCTCAAGCCGGGCACTGTGTCGCAACAAGCCTTACAGAACCTCCTGCGGACTCTCAGGTCCCCAGCTCCCCCTGCAGCAGCAACAGGTGCTTAGTATCCTTCATGCCAACCCCCAGCTGCTGGCTGCGTTCATCAAGCAGCGGGCTGCCAAGTACGCCAACTCTAACCCACAGCCCCTGCCGGGCAGCCTGGCATGCCCCAGGGCCAGCCAGGGCTACAGCCTCCTGCCATGCCCGGCCAGCAGGGTGTCCACTCCAACCCCGCCATGCAGAGCATGAACCCCATGCAAGCAGGCGTCCCGGGGCTGGCCTGCCCCCCGCAGCCCCCACCGCAGCAGCTGCAGCCGCCCCTGGGTGGGCTGAGCCCGCAGGCCCCGCAGCTGAACATGAACCACGGCGCCATGCCTTCCCAGTTCGAGACCTCCTCAGGCGCCAGCAGCTGGTGCAGCAGCCGCGGATGGCCAACCACAACCAGTTCCCGCAGCCCCAGGGGCGTCGGCTACTCCCGCAGCAGCAGCAGCGGCTGCAGCACCACATGCAGCAGATGCAGCGGGGAACATGGGACAGATGGGACAGATGCCGCAGGCCTTGGCGGGAGATGCAGGCAGCCTGCAGGCCTATCAGCAGCGGCTGCTCCAGCAGCAGATGGGCTCCCCTGCGCAGCCTGGCCCCATGAGTCCGCGCAACAGCACATGCTCCCGAGCCAGGCCCAGTCACCACACCTGCAAGGCCAGCAGATCCCTTCTCTCTCCAATCAAGTGCGTTCTCCTCAGCCGGTCCTCGCCACGGCCGCAGTCCCAGCCCCCCACTCCAGCCCTTCCCGAGGATGCAGCCTCAGCCTTCTCCCCACCACGCCTCCCCCGCAGACCAGCTCCCCACATCCCGGACTGGTCGCTGCCCAGGCCAACCCCATGGAACAAGGGCATTTTGCCAGCCCGGACCAGAATTCGATGCTTTCTCAGCTGGCTAACAATCCAGGCATGGCAAACCTCCATGGCGCAAGTGCCACCGACCTGGGACTCAGCACCGAGAGCTCAGACTTGAACCCAGGCCTCTCGCAGAGTGCACTAGACATCCACTAGAGACACCTTGTAGTATTTTGGGAGCAAAAAATTATTTTCTCTTAACAAGACTTTTTGTACTGAAAAACAATTTTTTGAATCTTTCTTAGCCTAAATGACAATTTTCCTTGCAACACATAAGAACTGCAGTAGCCTGTTTGTGGCTGGAGCAGACGCTGCAGAATGAACCTGAGGGATGATAGGATACAAAGAATATATTTTTGTTATGGCTGGTTCTTACCGGCCTTTTTCCCTTGTGTGTGTGGTTCAGGCGTGCGCTGGGAGGAGGCTGAGGTCTGTGGCACCGGCCTCATGCTCCTGCCTCGCACCTCCAATAGGTTTTATTATTTTTTTTTAAATTAATGAAAATATGTAATATTAATAGTTATTATTTACTGGTGCAGATGGTTGACATTTTTCCCTATTTTCCTCACTTTATGGAAGAGTTAAAGAACATTTCTAAAACCAGAGGACAAAAGGGGTTAATGTTACTTTAAAATTACATTCTATATATATAAATATATATAAATATATATTAAAATACCAATTTTTTTTCTCTGGGTGCAAAGATGTTCATTCTTTTTTAAAATTAAATAAAAAAGAAAAAAAAAATCCCCTTTCCTCCCCTCAAGTCAACTTTTGTGCTCCAGAAAATTTTCTATTCCGTAAGTCTGAGCGTAAAACTTCCAAGTATTAAAATAATTTGTACATGTAGAGAGAACATGACTTTTTCAAAATATACAGGGCAGCTGCCAAATTGATGTATTATATATTGTGGTTCTGTTTCTTGAAAGAATTTTTTTTTGTTATTTTTACATCTAACAAAAAATTAAAAAAGAGGGTAAGAAACAATTCCAGTGGAATGATTTTAACATGAAAAATGTCCCTGGGGTTTCTTCTTTGCTTCCTTTCTTCCTTACTCTGCCCCCACCCTACACACATACACATACATACAAACACACACACACACACACACACACACACACACACACACTTTCTGTAAAACTTGAAAATAGAAAGCAAAAACCCTCAACTGTTGTAAATCATGCAATTAAAGTTGATTACTTATAAATATGAACTTTGGATCACTGTATAGACTGTTAAATTTGATTTCTTATTACCTATTGTTAAATAAACTGTGAGACAGATACAGGCCTCTGTTCTTGCTAACACCTGTTAACTGAGTGAGTTGCTTCATAAAAATGATTCAGGTGAGGGGGCCGGAGCGATAGCCCAGCGGGTAGGGCCGGCCTGGGTTCGATCCCCGGCATCCCATATGGTCCCCAAGCACCGCCAGGGAGTAATTCCTGAGTGCAGAGCCAGGATTAACCCCTGAGCATCGCGGGTGTGACCCAAAAACCAAAAAAAAAAAAAAAATGATTCAGGTGAATAAACAGTGCAGCCGCCATGGCCCAAGACGATGGCCTGAGCCAGCTCAGGTGCCCAGCATCCTCACGCCCGACCTGGCCCACACCCGGCCGGGAGGCATGTTCAAGTAACTCGCTGACAACCTCCATTTAATAAAATGAATTAGTGGGCTGAAGCGATAGCACAGCGGGTAAGGCATTTGCCTTGCACGAGCCCGGCACGGGTTCGATCCCCGCATCCCATATGGTCCCCCCGAGCACCGCCAGGAGTAATTCCGGAGTGCAGAGCCAGGAGTAACCCAAGCATTGCTGGGCGTGACCCAAAACAAAAAAAAACCTAGTGATTCACAGATTAATTCATTTGCCCAGAATTCAAACTCCAGCCCTCCTGGTCAGGGAAAGCAGAGGGAGCTCCCAAAAGGACAGATTAAGTAGAACCTGAGTGAATGGTCTCCCGTTGCTTTGTCCTAAAGGATGAGAGTGAGTCAGTGCTCGACCCTTAGGGGAGTTTCTTGGCATGCGCTTTACTCACAGGCCTGAGAGTCGCCTACCCGACCAGACTTGGCCCCTCCTGCCTCTTTCCCGCCACACCCAAAAAGAGAAAGGGTTAGATCCAAGACAACCACTGGCAGTAGTACCTGCCTTTCCTCTGTTGAGTCTCGGGCCAGAGCTTAGCACAGCACGGAGGTTTGCCTTGCACGCAGCCAACCTGGATTTGATCCCTGGGATCCCTCAGGGTACTCAACCTGAGGAGGTCCTGAGTATACCGGGGTGACCAGAAAGCCAAAAATGAAGTTAAACAGGTTACAGGAAATGAAATTGCAGAAAGGATTGGTTGGAGGCTGAAATGAAAGCAATGTGCTGAGCAATGCCAGGGTACGAGAGACCTGAGGGTTATGGTGCCTCCAACAGAGTATCACACCGGACTATGACAAGTTCAGTTTCATGGGGCCGGAGCGATAGCCCAGCGGTAGGGCATTTGCCTTTGCACGCGCCGGCCCATGCCAGCCCAGGTTCAATCCCGGCATCCTATATGGTCCCCAAGTATCGCCAGGAGTAATTCCTGAGTGCAGAGCCAGAAGAAACCCCTGAGCATTGCCAGGTGTAACCCAAAAAAAGGCAAAAAAAAAAAAAATTCAGTGGGCTGGAGGGTGCTTCTCCTGGATTCAGTCCCCCGCACCCCCAGGAGTGACCCCCTGAGCTCAGAGCACCATCAGGTGTGACCCAAAAACTGGCGGAAAACAGCTCAGGTGAAGTGACTAGCTCTGGCACGCATAGCCAGAAGACGCACCAAAAGTATTGAGCACTGAGGCTGAAGCGAGCAGCCCAGCGGGTAGGGGCGTTTGCCTTGCATGTGGCCGGCCCATGCCAGCCCGGGTTCGATCCCCCGGCATCCCATATGGTCCCCGAGCACCGCCAGGAGTAATTCCTGAGTGCAGAGCCAGGAGAAACCCCTGAGCATCGCGGGTGTGACCCAAAAAAGCAAAAAAAAAAGTATTGAGCACTAGGGGCCGGAGTGATATCACAGCAGGTAGGGTAATTTGCCTTGCACGCGGCCGACCCTGGTTCGATCCCCAGCATCCCACATAGTCCCACAAGCTCCACCAGAAGTAATTCCTGAGCGAAGAGCCAGGAGTAACCCCTGAGCATCGCCAGGTGTGACCCAAAAAGCAAAAAAAAAATAAAAGTATTGAGCATAAATCCTTTCCTCTTCCTTCCAGCCTTCCTAAGGAGGGCTGCAAATTGGGTTGTTGTATGTTTGGGGTTATTTAGGGGTCACACCCAATGGAGCTCATTCAGGGTTCATGCCTGGCTGAGCTGAGTGCTAAGGACCGAGCCATCTTGAGAAAGTCTTAAGTTCCAAGGAGTCATATTTACTGATTTTGTCTATTTTGGTGGGGAACACATTTGGCAATGTCTAGGGTTTACTGTTGGCCCTGTGCTCAGGAATTATGCCTAGCAGTGCTTGAGGGACCATATGGAATACTGGAATTGAACACAGGTTGGACACAACACAAAGGGAGGTGCCTAAGCACCGTAATGTCAGTCTAGTCCAGTATTTCCTGATTTTAAAAAGCTTCAAGAGGGGCCGGAGCGATAGCCCAGCGGGTAGGGCGTTGCCCTGCATCGCGGTATGCCCATGCTGGCCTGGGTTCGATCTCCGGCATCCCATATGGTCCCCCGAGCATGCTCAGGGGTTACTCCTGGCTCTTTGCTCAGGAATTACTCCTGGCAGTGCTCCGCCGGTGCTGGCCCAGGTTCGATCCCGGCATCCTATATGGTCCCTCGAGCACCGCCAGGAGGTAATTCCTGAGTGCAGAGCAGAAGAAATCCCTGAGCATTGCTGGGTGTGACCCAAAAAGCAATAAAATAAAGTAAAATAAAAATAAAATAAAAAAGTAACCGCATGGGGCCGGAGCGATAGCCCAGCAGGTAGGGCGTTTGCCTTGCATGCAGCCGCCTGTGCCGCCCGGGTTTGATCCCCGGCATCCCATATGGTCCCCGAGCACCGCCAGGAGTGGTTCCTGAGTGCAGAGCCAGGAGAAGCCCCTGAGCATCGCGGGTGTGGCCCAAAAAGCAAAAAAAAAAGTAACCGCATAAGTGCAGACATACAGATCAACAGAATAGTCCAGATGACATTTGATTTCTTGGGGCTGGGAGAAGGGTGTTATACCTGCCACATGCTAATACTCTGGAGACCACCCACATG
>JAJIBD010011373.1:0-55199 GCA_021461705.1 Cryptotis parvus
GAGGGAAGTTCCTTGCCGCCATATTTTTGGTGGAAGAGGGTTGTCAATGAGTGGGCAAGCAGAGGTGGGCTAACCACACTCAGAGCAACAGTTAGCAACAGCCTAGCACCCGTGACAATGAATGATGAATCTCAAAGCAAAACATTTTCGTTTTTAAAAGTCTACTTGGGGGCCAGAGTGATAGTCCAGCAAATAGGCATTTATTTGCCTTGCATGCAGCTGACCCGGTTTCAATCCCCAGCATCCCATATGATCCCCTGAGCACCACCAGGAGTAATTCCTGAGTGCAGAGCCAAGAGTAATCTCTGAGTGTGTGACACAAAAAGCAAAAAAAAAAGTCCACCGGGAGGCGGAGCGATAGTACATTTGCCTTGTGTGCGGATAGACCTGGGTTCAATCCCTGGCATACCATATAGTCCCTGAGCACTGTCAGGAGTAATTCCTGAGTGCAGAGTGAGAATAACCCAGAGCATAGGCGAGTCTGACCCAAAAAGAAAAAAAGAATAAGATAAAATAAAAGTCCTCTTGGTAGTTATGAGCTTGTTTTTCTCACGGGCTGGTGTTGGTTGGATTTGGAGATCATATCTGGAAGTTTAATGCACTTCCTGGCTCTGTGCATAGAAGTGATCCCTAGTGGTACTCAGGAAACCATGTGGAGGGCTCAATCCAGGGTTCTCCCTTAGCCCCTATATTATCTGTTATGGTCTGTATGTACCCCTCTCTGGGGTCTGCCTCTCTCTGCAGTTTCTCTCTCTCCTTTATTTCAGGTTTTTGGTTCTCCCCAGAGGTGCTCAGGGAGCACTCCTGAGGCGTTCGGGATATTTGGTCCTGGGGATTGAACCGGGTCAGCTACATGCAAGGCTGCACCATCCTTACCCCCACCCCTGCTGGAACTTTATGTGAAATATAAATGTTCTTCATGTCTAATCCAAATTTAGTCATGTTTTCTGATCATTGTATTAAGGAGGATATAGATAAGACTCTCATCTTTTAATTAATTATTTTTAAATTAAAATCATCAGTAAGGGGCTAGAGAGAGATAGTACAGGAGTTACAGCACATGTGTTGCATGTAGCTGACCCTGTGTTGATCCTCAGAGCTGCAAATGGTTCCCACCAGGAGTGGTCCCTGAGCACAAAGCCAGCGGAAACTCTGAGCACCACAGGTGTAGCCCCCATAAAAATAAAATAATCAGTGAGAACTTCATATACATAACTGAAATCATATGTACTTTTATTGTAGCTGATTTGCTCAGATGGTTCTAGTCTAGTCTTTCCCAGAGTGAGGTACACATCCCAGTGCAGGGTGCGGATGGGGGATTGGCATGGCTCTGGTCTAGCCCTAGGTGTAAACTAGAGTACAGAGGCACTTTCTATTTGTCCACTTAAACAAGGTGGACTTCCAGGGGTAGGTGGCATTGAGCAAACTTGGCAAAATCTGAATTCTATTTCTTTCTTTTTTTACAAGTTTTTTAATTGATTCACCATGAAGTTTCCATGTCATTCATGACTGAGTGTCAGGTGTACAATGTTCCAGCACCCATCCGTCACCAGTGTCCGCTTCCTTCCCACCACTGTCCCCAGTTTCCATCTTGTCCCCCAGCCTGTCTCTATGGCAGGCACTTTTTTCTTTTTATTATTTCTTTTCTTTTCTTTTCTTTTTCTTTTTAGTGCCAGGTGATGACTCAAAACTGTTCGTACAAGACATCCATCCAGAGTCTGAAACATGGTTCCTCTAGGCCTTAGCCTTCCAAAGCAAGGTCTGAGAAAGAAAAACAAGCTTTAATCAAGGAAGATAAGGCACAGGGATGGTGGGAAAGAGGGATCATTCCCCCAAGGGATTATCAGTCCCCCAAGGAGGAGCTCAGAGAGAAGCCTCGATAAGCCTTTGCTGACGGGTTGTTCCTCCAGCACAGACACTCTCCCCTCCCCTCTCTGCCCCCAATGCCTTACTCTGTGACTGAAGCAGCTACGGCTCTTATCTCACCTCTGCTCACCAGGCCCTGGGCGCTGTGGGCCTGACAGCCTGCTAATTACAGATGACTAGGAGGATTACAGCGCCCTGGTCTGTGCCCAGCTCTGAATTCAATACCCAGTACCCCATAGGGGAAGGACTCACCTTGATAAGCCCCCAAGACAGGGGCAGGGAAACAGGCACGGTTTGTTCTCCAGGGAGCACTCCCTCTCTCAATACAGTTTTTGTTCAAGCCCAAGGCTGGGAACATTCCACCGCCCTGACTCCTCAAGGTCAGTTCTTCCTAAGCATTCCCGGCTTTGGAAACGTGGCCCAGAGCTGGCCCTGCTCCTGCCCCCTGCCTTTGGGGCAGTTATATAACTCTGAAGAAGACCTAGAAATGCCAGCATATGGTGCCCTCAATTCCGGCACAGACTGGCTGCTTCCCATTTTTAGCCGGTGCTGAGAGGCGGCTACACACAGGCACACACACGTACACTGACTTGTCACTGCATTTCTACTGATAGCCCCCAACCCCCATCAATCCAACATCTGGTCACATAAAAAGGAAAAAGCATAAAACATGTTACCAATCATCCATGGGAAAGGGAGGGGATTCACTAAAGCAAGTGGCTGAGAAGGCCTCAGGGGCAGGAGCCAAGGCGGTAGCAGCATTCAGTTACTGGAACAGCTGAGTCCAAGGCTCTGGGGTGGGGCCAGAGCAATGGCACGGCTGGTAGAGAGCTCGCTTTGCACATGACTGACTCAGGTTTTAATCCCCGGCACTATATATGGACCCGCTGGCACCGCCACACCTCCAGGAGTATTCCTGAGCACAGAGCCAGAAAAAAACCTTTGCACAGCAGATGTGTGTCCCCCAAAAAGGGGTTTGGGGTCCCTCACTGTGGCTCGGCGCAGGTGGCATGGGGCTGAATTTCATCACCCAGATGTGTTGTGAACAGTGCTGGCGCACAGGTCCAGCATGGATAAAAGGTTGCAGGAAGCCTGGCAAGGAGGAGAAGCTCCAGAGTCAGTAGTCCTGAGAAATGCCTCAAGCAGCCGCATGGACAACAAGATAGAGAGTGCTTCATTTATTTTGTTACTTAATTTTGCAGGGTTGGGGATAGAACCCAGGTCACAGGCCTCCCCTTCCCAGTTGAGCCATGTGCCCAGCTTAAGATGGAGCACACTTGAAAGCAGAGAATGTGGGTATGTATTTCCGGGATAATGTGCCCAAAGCACCATATTGAGAGGCAAGGTCAACTCAGATTTTACCTATTAACTTTACTGCTTTCTAGTTACGACCTTTGATGGTGCTTAAGCCCCAGAACAAGCTGTACTTTTGCTGCGGGCCTCCAGGATAACAGCAAGAAGGGCCGGGCAGAGAGCGCTGAAGAGGCCTGGTCCAGTCCCTGAAGGCCCAGCCTCGGCACACAGGTTCCCCTCCGGCCCTGCGCGTCACACGGCAACTGCAATATTCTGCCCACACGCACACAGGAGGTGTATTCCAGCCCAGGAGCACGGTGGCCTCCAAAGAGCAATTAAATGTCAGGTCCTGGATGAGTCTTTCTCGCTGGGTTGTTGCAGGCGTTTATTACTCAGCTTAGAAGGGAGGAGTGGCGTGGCGGCAGAAAAATGATTTATTTTGGCATCAGCGACCGTGCTAATCCCTTTAGATATAATCTTATTTCATTTTTTCAATAGCCCTGCAGCATCGTCTCCCTGGAGAGCCCAGGGAGACGACTGTCCCCTGGCCAATTCTAGGAGCATTGGGGACAGTGAGCCTAGGAGAGGGGCCACCTGGGTGAGGGTCAGGGTTTCAGGGTTGTCTGGGCCTGGACACTGTGATGGGCGCTCCACTACTTGGAGACACATTCCTTCGTTCGGGGCTCACGAGGTAGGCACCTATTTCACACGGGATGCCCAGGGCGTTGGGCTCTGAAAGATGCTCACGATGGGTCCAGGCTGTTCTATAACGCGGTTTACGCGGAGCCCAGGGACGCGCACCAGCGGAACCTGGCGCTACGGTGGCCGCCGAGGGTCCTGCCGCAAAGCCTGGCGCTTTGCGGAGGGTTCTGGACCCGGGACTGCGGGTAGCCTCCTGCAAACCAAACAAACCGTCGGAGCCTGCAGGGAGAGCAAAGCAGGAGAGCGTCATCTCCACTCCACTGCGGCTTCTCGGGGCCCTCACTAAGCCTCCTGAGCCCTGGGCCGCCCTCCTGGACGCGATCGCGACTCCTCAAGCATCTCCCCAGCTCAGCTCCTACTAGGAAGTAGAGGGGCTGGAGCGCTCTGTCCGCCTCGCCTTAAGCCAGGATGCAGAAAATAGTTGAAAATGCCGCTCAGTAATCTTAAGAGCACCCGACTTTGCCTTCTGAGCAGAAGGTATCATTGCCTTTGGCATATTTTATTATTTCATTCTAGGTGTGGGGCTTCATTTTTTTACCTTGCTGACATAAAAAAAAAAACCTATTAATATGAACCCAGGATTATTTTCATAAATATTTTGCTTCTGTTATTACAGATTCTCCCTAGCTATAATTTTTAATAAAAAGGATTTTTCCCAATTAGGTGTCTATGTGCAAGAACTTCCTCACCCCCACCTCCCAGTGTTTAACTCACCAGTCATTCCCAAAGAATAATTACTTATAAATTATTCTGTGATAAACATTGCTTACGAGGTGCTCTTAGAATTCACACATACTTTCTGGGCCTAGGTGTATAGGAGTTGAATTAGTAGGTCAAAGGGTGTAAACCTTTGCAGTATTACTGCCAATTGGCTCTCTTTGGGAGCCATACCTAAGCCTTTGCTATCTGGAATACTTCCACTTTTATTGCAGAATTTTCTTTCAGAAGTGAAAGCCTTGAGACTGTTCTCACTGAAATGTAGCCACCCCATGTCTAGAATAAATTCAGGATCAGAACCTAAAATAGAACGATTTGCATCCTACTAGGAGGATTTAGGGCATCAAGAAGTAAGTTAAGACATTTCTTTCAGGGTACCGGGTTCTTTGGTGAGCCTGAGAAGGTAGCCACCCATCCTGCTGTGCCCAAGACCACTCAGACTCCCCCACCCTGGCCAGGAAAACTGAGGAGACCTGAAGACTAAAGGCTCAGAGGAAGCTCTGCTTTCTCTTCAGATTGTATAAATCTTTCACCTTTTACTAAAGATCTCCATGGAGAGGAACAATTCTGATTTGTAAGCAATTTTTTGATGAACCTTGCTTTGGTGAGGCTATTAAATATGAATGAATGAATGAATAAATAAATAATTAGGGGCCGGAGCGATAGTCCAGCAGGTAGGGCGTTTGTCTTGCACGGCTGGCCAATGCGGCCGGGTTCGATTCCCGGTATCCCATATGGTCCCCGAGCACCTCCAGGAGTAATTCCTGAGTGCAGAACCAGGAGAAACCCCTGAGCATTGCTGGGTGTGACTCCAAATAAACAAAAAACAGAAAAAAGCTAAATAAATAAAGGCTCAGAGGAACTCATTTTGGGAGCCGTGTTACAATTTGTGAGTCCCTAAGTATCCTTAGGGATACTTATCCTTCCTTTCAGATAAGGAACCGAGCTGTCAACGGCTTCTGATCATGGGCTCAGGCCCCAAAGACCTTCCTTGCATGGCAGCCTCAAGGCTTCTATGACTGAAGCAACCCACTTTAGTCAGTGTGTGGGTTTCAGAGACGAGGTTCGCTTCTTTATTTATTTATTTTAATTTGTAAATGCACTTATTGTCCAGCTCTGCAGCCCAGTGTCACCATGACGTGTTCTCTCTGTCACTTCTCACTAAGAGCTGAGTGGCTAGTGGGTAAAGATTTTGCCCTCTTTACCCAGTGAGTAGGAAGAGTGGTTACTGCTAGGATGGTGCACAGGAAGGCGATGGGAAACATACCTCTGAATCAACTGTTTGCCTCTTGGATAAATCCCTACATCTCTTTATTCTTGCTGCTCAGTGACCCTGAATCCAAGCCTCGGAAAGTCTCCCTAATCCTACCCCTCCCGGGCCCAGTTCACCAACAGCCACCCACACTGGAGTCCTCAATCTCACTGTGCTGTGTCTAGTGATCACTTCCCAGATTTCCCTTCAAAATGAGAGACCGTGACTTTGTTTGGGGCCACACCCAGAGGTACTCAGGGGTTGGTGTTTCAGGGTAGAACCTGGATGTTCAGGGGACACTGCATTGCTGGGACTGAATTCTGGGCCTCCTGCATGAAGGAACCTGTTGAACTCTTTCTCTGCCCCCTTCCCATTTATTTTTTATTTGGGGGTACTGATAAAATTCCCCCAGCTGCTGGAGTTGCCTGGTAGACAGCACAGGGCCATCATTCTCTGGCAAGTGCCCGTGAGGAGTGACAGCATCCACTTTCTAAGAGCATCCACATCCAAGGCTTTAAATAGCTCTGCTTCCCTCACCCCAACTTCAGCGCCCCTAAGGGGTCAGAAGAGGCCCCATGGAGAAAGATTTGCAGCCCAATGCTCTCTCCCCAAAGCACCCTTTCATTTCCAAATGGGGTGATCCCCAAAGCACACCCGAATAAGTGCATAGGAATATCCATCATCCCATATGTGGGTTCCCCAGTTGCACACTTGCTTGTTACTCTCCAGCTGCCTTGTTTCACTATCACTATCTCCCTATCCTCCCGTTGATCATCTATTTGCTAGAGCGGGCACCAGTAACATCTCCATATGTCCTGTCTCATGCTAGTAGAGCCAGCCCAAGGGCATCTATTCGCTCCAGGAACATAAAGAGCCTCAAACCATTATATTAGGTCATGGGAATGAACTAATATAATTGTTACTGGTATTTGGCATATCAAATAAAACAGGGCAGCTTGCCAGGCTTGCCATGCAGGTGGAATACCCTTGTAGATGTTATTTAGCAATAATAGAGAAACGTCATAACTCAACATGGGATAGATTGAGACTCTGTCATTGTTTTTAACTTTCCTACTTTTGTTTTATGGAGACCACACCCAGCAATGCTCAGGGGTTGCTCCTGGTTCTGTACTCAGGAATTATTCCTGGACATGTTCAGGGAACCATATGGGATACCAGGGATCAAACTCAGGACAGCCACTTGCAAGACAAACGCCCTAACCACTGTACTATCACTTCAGCCCCAGGCATACAATGCCTCAACACTGATCCATTCCCTAGTGTCCACTTCTATCCACCAATGCCCACCTTGACCCCATTTGCTTCCCACCCACCAGTTTTCTTCTATAGAAGATGTTTTTATTTATTTTTTTTCTTGTATCACTGTCTTCCCATTCATCGATTTGCTCAAGCAGGCACCACTAACATCTCCATACGTCCTGTCACATGCTAGTGTAGTTCAAGGGCATTTGCTCACTCCAGGAACATGAAGAGCCTCAAACCATTCCTTCAGATCATGGGATTGAGGTCATTTTTGAACGGTGTTTTACAGCACTGTTGCTAATAGAGTTTCACACTTAACACTTTACCATCTTTCAACTCCACCTCTTTCTCCCTGTTGATCCTTCTCACCCTCATAGGTGTTGCCCCTTTCCCATCCTCTCCCAAGCCCCCTCAAGTGGCATGCTTCCTACTACCAGTTCTCATGTTTTGTTTCCATTCATTGTCTTTGAGTATTCATTGTTACACCATTATATTTCTTTTAATCTCTTTGAGAGAGCAGCACTGGTCTCTCTCCTCCTGGTTGATTTCAGCATGATACTCTCCAGATTCCTCCATGTGGTAGCAAATTGCATGATTTTATCTTTATATGCTTGAGTAATATTCCATTGTTGATCTGTACCATCGTTTCTTTATCCAGTCATCTGTTTTGTGACCTACCTTTTTTATTTTAAATCACTTGATCACTTGAATCCCGTTATTCATCGATTTGCTCGAGTGGGCACCAGTAACATTTCCATTGGACCCTATCACGTGCCAATGTAGCCCAATGGCATCTGGTTGATTCAGGAATATGAAGAGCCTCAAACCATTCCTTCGGTCTTGACAAGGAAGTCTGACCATCTTGTAGGTGGGCAGCCACATGATCTTTTGATATCCCGTGGGATCCAGTCTGTAACGGCTCTAGTCCAGTGGTTGTCTCCAAATCGCATTACATGTCCAGCCCATCTGATTTTCGATGCCTTGGCAAATGAGACAGCATCCCTGATTCTGGAATAGCAACAGAGGTCAGAACTCCAGATTCCTTCTCTCACTTGAGTGAGGCGTGATATTCCAAGCATAGCTCTTTCGATTCCTCTCTGGGAGACCTGAATAGCATTCTCATCCTGCTTTCGTAGGGGCCCAGGTCTCTGAGGTGTATGTTAATGCAGGGAGAATGGTGGAGTCAAAGAGATATGCCCGGAGCTGGAGGTTCTTTGTCCTTTTAGCTATTTCTTCGATGCCTTTGAAGGTTATTTGGTTCTAAATAGTGTCCAAATTTTAGCAAGAGAGAGCTCATCTCTATCATAATTCTATGGATTTATTTAAGGAAAATAAAAAAGAAACTCATAGAAATTAATATTAAAAAAGTAAAACTGTTCTAGTGCCAGAGTGATAGGACAGTACAGAAGGTATTTGCCTTGCAAGGAGTTGACCTAAATTCAATCCCTGGCAGCACAGGAGTAATCTCTGAGCACAGAGACAGGAGTAAGCCAGATGTGTCTCCCAAGCAAACAAACAATAAACTGTGGAACTTTGTTTCTCCTGCTCCCCTGGAGAATACCCTGCTCTGAAAATCGCTGACCCAGATCACTGGATGTCTGGGCTGAAAAGCAGCTACACAAAACTATACTCAGTACTTCAGCCTTTGCTCTGAAGTCTAATCAGAGAGATGGCTTGGGCTCTTCTCTTTTTATTGAAGGTGTGTTCTATAATTCAGAAACATATGTTTGTGGAACTGGAGTGTTAGTACCACAGGTAGGCGACTTGCCTTACACACAGCTGACCGGGTTTTATTCCTGGTGTCCCATATATGAACCTGCTGGGAGTGATCCCTGAGTGCAGAGCTAGGATTAAGCCCTGAGCTCTGCTGGGTGTGGCCCCAAAAGAAGAAGAAAGAGGAGGAGGAGAAAGTGGAGGAGGAAGAATATGAAGAAAACAAAGAAGACAAAGAAAACGAAGATGATGAAGAAAATGAAGATGAAGACAAAGATGAAGATGAAGAGGATGAAGAAGATAAAGATGAAGATGAAGGCGACAAAGAAGATGACAAAGATGAAGATGAAGAAAATGAAGACGACAAAGAGGATGGCGAAGATGATGAAGATGAAGAAGATGAAGACAAATAAAAAGATGAAATAGAAAAGAAGAAACAGAAGAAGCAGAAGCAGAAGATGATGAAGAAGAAGCAGCAGAAGCAGCAGTAGAAGAAGCAGAAGAGCAGAAGAAGCATCAGCAGAAGAAGCAGAAGCAGAAGAAAAGAGAATAAGAAGAAGAGGTGGAGGAGGAGGAGGAGGAGAAGGAGAAGGAGAATAAGGAGTAGGAGAAGGAGAAGGAGAAGGAGAAGAAGAAGGAGGAGAAGGAGGAGGAGGAGGAAGAGGAGAAGGAGAAGGAGGAGGGAAGAAGAAGGAGAAGGAGAAGAAGAAGAAGAAGAAGAAGAAGGAGGAGGAGGAGGAGGAGGAGGAGAAGAAGAAGAAGATGCTGCTGCTGATGATGATGATTACTGTATTTGAATGGGTTTTTTCATATCTTAAGTGTCAGTTTGGATTGGCAAATACTTGAAGGTTGTTCCCTTTGAGTAAAGCCAAGGATTCTGTCAAATGACTCAACAGTTCATTGGCCTAATGTCAATTAGATACAGAAATCTAATTGACTAATTGCTGCTCTACAGTTTTGTATTACATTTCCTCTAATGTGTAGCCAGTGCATAGAAAAAAGTATATCCTTTATGCAGAATGGAACAGTTCTTTACCCTTACTTGCTTAATGACAGCCATAGCATTGAGGGGTATCTTTGTACCATAAAGTCTATGAGCGAGGCTGTGCTTTCCCGCCTTCTCCAATCTATGAGGTTTCAGTAGCATTGTAAAACATGTGTGTATTTGGGGCGGAGTGATAGTCCAGTGAGTAAGGCTTACCTTTGCACACAACCAACCTGGGTTTGATCCCTGGCACCCCAATCCCATCAAGAGTGATCCTTAAGCCAGGAGTAAACCCTGAGCATGACGAGCTATGACCCAAAACCCAGAAACAAAACATGCTTGGGGGTCACCTGCCCCTCGAGGTGTTGCAGGTTTGACTGTGGTGCCCAGCTGGTTTGGCAGGTGGCAGACAGGAGATAGGCTTGTCTACACCCCCAGGGCTCTGCCCTGAGGCCTTGGATGGTGGATGGTCTGACATATGCAAAGACTGGGCTCTCTGGAATGAACCCAGAGCCATTGCAGAGCTCGCAGCCTCCACAACCAGATAAGCCGGACAAGGGGCAGACTAGGCGCACAGCTGTGACAGTGCACAGCCTTGCAAGAGGCTTAGATAACAAAATAGACCAGGACCAGGTCCTTCCCAGGATCTTTCACATCTGTACACCATAATGATCATTGTAGTTGTAACAAACTGGGGAGGTTGATGGGGAATGAGGAACTATAATGTCACTCTAGAACTCACTACTGAATATACACATAGATAATTAGCATCATAAACCGTAAGGCAAGTCACAAGGTGTTAGAGAAGAGAGAGAGAGAAATACAGAGACAGAGATAGAGAAAGATGAGAGACTCACGCACAGGGGAGAGCTGCCTTCCAGCTCTCCCCTAGCTCAGCTGACCATAAAGCTCCCAGGAGGAAAAATGGGTTTTGGGAGTGGGTCCATCACTTCTGTAGGGCCTTGGAAGCAGCCGGATGAGACTCACTCACCATAATAACTGCCATTATCACGGTCTGGACCCCACAGCTCATCAGAACCCACACAAGAGAGTCTCAAGACCAGCTCAGAGCAGCAGAGTTCAAGCCCAGGTAGGTGGCTCTCAGAGGCGGAAGTCACCGGGTATTCCTGGAGATGGAGCTGGGGTACCCCTTACTCCTCTCTGATCTGTCCCAGAGGGCTGGTGGCCCTGCACATGAACTGTCCCAGGGCTCTTGGCCATGATTCAGAGACTCAGATGCACTGAGGAGAGCTGCCATCCTGCTCTCCCCCAGCTCAGCTGACCATGAGACTCCAAGAGGCAAGATGGGTTTTGGGAGTGGGCCCATCACCTCTTTAGGGCTTTGGAAGCAGATGGATCATACTTGCTCACCATAATAGCCACCATTTTTGTGGTTCGGACCCGGTACATCAAACTAGTGGAACCAATCATGGTCTAGACTATATTACAATCTACAATGTGTAAGAAAGGGAAGCGAGGAGAGAGAGAAAGAAAGTAGATAAAGAACCTGCCATGCAGGCGGGCTGGGAAGGGGGAGGGAGGTGGGGACATTGGTGATGGGAGATGGGCAGGGGGTGGAGGGATGGGTGTTGGAACACTGTAGAACCAAAATTCAAACATGAACATCTTGCAATTGTATATCTAACTGTGGTATAATAAAATATTTTTTAAATGTTTGTCTTTCAAGTAGGAAGAGCTATCCCTTTATTTATGTAATGTTTTAAGCTTACTTCCTATTTGTTGCTATGTGCTGGGTCTTCCCACCCAGCACCTCTGTGTTGGTATAACATGCAGCTGGTGTGAATTTGTGTGGCAACAGCAAGCTCTGTTCTGGCTCCAACCACTTGCTCTACTGACCTGCCAAGTGCCCACGGCTCCATCATCAAATTTCTGAGGTATTGACTCCATAAGGCTCTCTTCAAAATCCAAACCAAACAAATTACTACCTCTAAGGCTTCCATGGTATCGTACTGTAACATCTTTTAAATTGGGACATGATTTTAAAATCATCAGGTTCTTGAAATTACAGTTTTTTCCCTTGATGGCATACAAACTCTTGAAACAATGATTGTGATTACTGCAATAAAATTTTTTATTTAAAATTTGGGGGAAGGGAGTTACAAGAAGTAATGGACTTTATTTATTTATTTGTTTGTTTGTTTGTTTAGCTTTTTGGGTCACACCCAGCGATGCTCAAGGGTTCCTCCTGGCTCTTCACTCAGAAATTACTCCTGGTGGTGCTCAGGGGACCATATGGTATGCTGGGGTTAAAACCCTTGTCAGCTGAGTGAAAGGCAAATGCCCTCCCCACTGTGCTATTGCTCTGGCCCCTGCAATGACATCTTAGACTTGAAAAAATATAGGATGTGACTTAAGAGAATGGGAAAAGACACACATCATCTTTTCAGATTTTGGATTATTATTTAGGCTTCGCTTATTATTTTCCCTTCCCTTCCCTTTATTCCTTTTGCAAGGACCCTGAGTCACACGCATGAGGCTGTGATGCTTATACATTTTGGTTGTAATGGTTGCCGGGGTCAAATATTGCCTTGTGTTGTTTGCACACATGATCACAGGGGATCACACTCCTTTCATGCTGGTGCTCAGCACTTCTAGTGGTAGTACTTGCCAAGGGTTGCACTTTCTGGCCACAGGGCTCTTCGATTGATTTTGCTTGCAGTTTCCCCCACCCACCTCTACTATGAGCCGCACCAATAGTGGCAACACTCACTTATACCTGGCTGTGGATGGCCAGCAATTGTTTTCAACGCAGGGATCACAGCCAGCAAAACCACCGGACAGAAACAGAGGCACTCTCAGGATTGCATTCTGGGTGTGTGGCTGCATATAGGATCACACTTACAACATTAAGCTTGTAATCCAGGTGCTAAGAGCCACTGAACTTCTCCTGAGCTCCTCACTGTCATTTTGGAAAACTGAAGCTAAGATCAGAGTCAGCAAAGAATGACAAGAGAGGAACTGGGTTATGAGAGAGCAAAGCAGGGGCTGGAGAAATAGAACAGCAGGTAGAGTGCTTGCCTTGCACAGGGCCCAACGAGATTAAAGATGGTCCCATATGGCCCTCCCAAGCCCTGCCATGAGTGATCTCTGAGTTAAGAGTCATTGGTGTGGCCCAAAAGCTAAAAAGGAAAAGAGAGAAAAAGGGAGAGAGATACAGAGAGACAGATAGACAGAGAGCAAGAGAAAGAGAGAGAACAGTAAAAGCAGTGCTTATTGCTGTGGTATGGGCATTGTGTGTGTATACGTGTGTCTGGGGTGTGTGCACATATGTGTGTGCACAAGATAATGTTTCCTTGGAGGAAGGACCTGAGAAACCAGAACAACATAGGAGCTGGTGTCAGAATATGGGCTCTTTGTACAATGATGGGAGTTTGTACAATTTATATCCTAACATAAGAAATTCAGTAAGTTCAGGACTCAGAGCGATAATAGAATGAGTAGCAGGTAGGGTGTGTGCTTGCATGCAGCCAACCCTGTTTCGATCCCTAACATCCCATACGGTCCTCTGAGCACCACCAAGAGTGACTCAAGTTCAGGGCCAGGAGTAACCCCCTAAGCACCACTGTGTGTGGTTCCAAACCAAAAGCAAACAAAGAAATTTATTTATTCTAGGAGGCAGATGAGATTTCAGAATGATTCCTGGTTCTTAGAATTTGTGGTACCATGACATTCCTTATTTCATTTTGTGATCAAGTATAAACAACTCCTTTATTCCACACAATGTGCATGTTTATATCTATGTACTGGCTACGGATTTGATGACAGGTAATGCAAATAATAGGGAGTAACAATCAGTCAACTGGATTTCCATATGCTCTTCCAATTCATTAGGTTAAATAAACTGCTGCCTCATTTGATCCAAGTCCTTGGCTTTGATGCAAAGGGAATGAAAAGGAAAAGTTGCACAGTAGTTGACAATCCCAAGCTGACATTGTTTTAAATTTTAAGCACTGTAATTTAGAAATTTGTTCACAATACGTTTGTCTCAAGTACTCAGTAGTCCAACACCGGTCCCACCACCATTGTACCCTTACTGCCACCAAAGACCCTAGTTCCCACATAGCCCCCCAACTCTGCTCCTCTAGCAAGCACAACTGATTTACTTTATATTGCTTATGACAACAGGTATCTCCTGACGATGTTGCTAAAGTCATGACCTTTTTACTGAACTGCCAAACAGACATTTAAGATGAAAAAGAAAATCACAATAATATACTTTTGAAATCTAGACATACCTTAATGAACTAATGATTGTGATTAAGACAGGACTTCTTTATTTAAGTGATTTTGTTTGGGAACAGAAGGAGAAACCAAATTGCAGCTCAGGGCCTTATTATTTTGTCTTTCTTGCTGTAAAAATTAGCTATCACTTGGTGTCCAGCCAAGGCCACTAAGTCCCACTTTGCTTTCCTGTCATTATAAATTTGGAGACATGCTCCTCTGGACAACAAACTGGCACCAATAAGCAAAATCCTGTGCAAAAGAACAACAGGCCTTTAAAAATCACACACAGGGAAAATAACAGTTTTCTGCTAGAAGATTCATCATGTTACTCTCTGCAGTTCACTAATATGAATGCAAATGGTTGGAATATTTTTGTATTTGGCAGAAAAACAAAGTTCTAAAGAAGAAATATCAGCTATGGCTCAACTGAACAGAACAGAATGAACCACAAATCCCTCGGTTTCAGCAACTCCCTCCCAGGCCTTACAGCTTTCTCTGTGGTACACAAATGCTGTTCCCAGGGCACCCTAGAAGCTGTTGGCATTTAGCAAGACATTGTCGTTAGGGGAAATACAGGGAGATGCAGAGACACAGAGGTGACTGTTGTCTGGATTTGGAAATGAGCAAATGGGCTGAAGGAGCTGACACTGCAAACAGGTTCCCTGGGATTTATGGAAACAGTTCACTGAGTTTCTAGCTCATCAGTGGTAAATTCCTACATGTAGAGTGTCTGCAGAACACAGCCCACCCAGTTAGAAAAAATGCTCCATGATTGTTCATAATCTTTCATAATCTTTCTGGAGGTCTACTGTATGCTAAACTTTGCAATGGATCTCAGGGAGCATACAAATTGGCATCATTTAGGACCCACACCCCCAAGGAGTTCACCATCCTGGAATGTCCACAAGAAGCAGATGGGGTGGTGCTGTGAGGCATCAGGAGAATGGGGTGGGTGGAGGTGAACTGCATCGTGACGCTGGACAGCCTGAAGGGAAGCAGATGGATCGGAACACATGGCAGGTGGAGGAAAGCGCATTTGGTCCAGATCTTGAAGGCGGAAGGGATCTTTAAGAGGAAATGATGGAGAAAGGGCTTCAGGGCAAAGCCAACAATGCAGACAAGTGCACAAAGCACAGAACAGACAGATGAGCTTGGAGAAAGACTGAAATGCTTGTGGAGACAGGAGAGGAAAAAGGCTACAGTCAGCCTTTGATGGCCCTGGGCATTAGGGCACCCTCTCAAGTCAGACCATCAGACCTCACCAGCCCTCCTTGACTTCAGGGAGAGGGGCCCTTCAGGGGAGGGCAGTGGACACCTCTTATAGCCAGGGCTTTCTTGCAATTGAAGCAACCATTGCACTGGACACAGTCTGACCTCATGCTTTGGCCTTTGTCTACAGAAACTAAGGCTTTGTTAGAGTCTAGTGGCCACTGCGATGAGTCCACTTGGAGCTGGGCCATGCCTTTGGTCACCAAAGGGAACAAAGAGGACAGAGTCCAGTTAACTGATGCTCCCTATCACCTAACCCAACTAAAGCTCCATTTGATTCTCAGGGGTAAGGAACCCTATTTGGCCCCTGAAACCATAATAAAGTTTTTATCAGACAGATACACACACACACTCACACACACACACAATCACACACATACACACAATACAGCCATCACACTTCAATCCCTCTTCCAACTCCTCAACCCTAGGCAACCACATACTAAAAGTCTACTTGTCAAAATGTGTGGAACTCTGACAGTTCTGAACACCTCATGTGTGGGAAAACATGTCACGAGACCCTTCTTGTCTGGTGTCTTTTATTTAGAACATCTTCAAGGTTCCCCTGGCTGCAGGATTTATTCATGTTTCTTTTCTTTTTGTCTCTAGCTACTACTCCATTGTGAACATACATTTTATTTCTCCATTTGGTGAATGGCTGTCTGTGCTGCGACCCCTTTGGTTTCTGTGACTGAGGCCTGAGGTTCAGGTTTTTTGTGTGGACATATGCTTGCAGCCATGTCAAGGAATAGAACTACTGGATCTTGCCTCACTCATCCCTATTTCTCTTAGCAACTAATTTATAAATAAATCTGTTGAATGAATGAATATTTGTTGAATAAGTTAATAAAAGCATCTCGTTTATTTAGATGGGGTTTTTTATTTGTTTTTTTGCTTTTTTTGGGTCATACTAGCGATGCTCAGGGGCTACTCTTGGCTCTGCACCTAAGAATTACTCCTGGTGGTGTTCAGAGAACCATTTGGGACTCCAAAGATCAAACCTGGTTTGGCAGCTTGCAAGGCAAACACCGTACCTGCTGTACTATCGTTCCGTCCCCCTATTTAGAATATTTTAGAGAAGTCTTTTAGAACAAAATCTACCAACATTCACAATTACTCCTAGCAGAAAAAATTTGCCTCACATGTGTTCTACTAGGCTCCAGTCCCTAGAACTGCATGTGGTCCCCTCAGCCCTGCCAGGGGTGATCCCTGAGAGTAGAGCCAGGAATAAGTCTTGAGCACTGCGGGTGTGGCCCCAAATGAAGGAAATAACTCTCTCCATCCACCCAACATGAACCCTAAGATAAGCTTGCCTGCTCCAACCTGCTTGGAAAGCTGAGAAGGCAGGGTGCAGAATAACTGTAGATCTCCCCAAGACACCCAGGAAGCAGAGTTCTGCCCTGACTCAGCAGCTTCTCAGAGCCGGGATGGCCCTGAGTCAGATTCCAGCTGAGTCACCAGAAAACTGATGTGCCAGGAGCCCTGGCAGGGGACAGTGCTTCCCAAACTCCGTGTGTTTCTCAGCACTGGACCCCGGAAGGGGGCAGGAGGGAAAGGGTCTACACCACCCCCAACCTCCAGGGTGCTCCAGAGGAGCAGGGCCAGGAAAGTGTATGGGACTGGACTGGGCACAGTGTTGGCACCTAGGCTACCCCTTGGGACTTGGTACTCTAATGAGCATGCTGCCCCAGGGGACTTATAGCAGCCACCTCGGCCTTGGAGGCCTGTCTCTGAATTCAGATGCCCCGATGAGACCTCAGCTCCCACACATACCTCATGTGCCACCCACGCCCCTGCCCTGGCTGGCACCGGCCTGCTCAGCGTGCCAATACAGGACAATGCAAACTGTGTTTGCAGCTGTAACACGGGTTTGTTCTGGGGAATAGGCAGGTGGGCAGGTGCCCTCCCAGCTGGAGGTGGGCAGGGCTGTCTCCTCCTGTGGAGCACCCCTCTGGCACCCTGGCCATGGCACACTCTTCACAGATGGTCTTGCAAGACAGGCTCTGAGCCAGGGCCTTGCTGAAGGGGTTCACCGGTCTGAGTTGAGTTTCACTGTGCAGCTTATATGTTTAAGGGAGATACGGGAGGGGAAACCCTTTATTTCCATGCAGACAAGGTCTGTTCACCCTCTTCCCACCTCCTCCTGGTTTCCTAACCAAGCTGGGGCCAACCACCCCTAGACAGCGTCTTGTCAGCTGGGCACCAAATCTGTACACAGCACCGACTCCTCTTCTGCCCCTCCGACCCTGGTAAATGGGTATTTTGTTCCAGTTAGACTACCATATAGGAAGAAGAATATTTTTTCCCTTCTAGGGACAGGAGATACTTTACTTATGCTTTGCTCATATAAATGTGAACCTCAGCAACACACACACACACACACACACAAATTAAATATGAATGTGGCTCAGAGGTGAAGCATATAGCTCGCATGTTTGGGCCTTGGGTTTGACCTCTGCACCACAAAACAGTAGAAAAGCTCCTTGAGAGCAGTGTTCCCCCAAAGCTTCGGCACACGGCAGCCTTACCCTCAGCTCCAGCTCAGAGACAGCAGAAATAGCTTCTCTGCCTCAAAAGTCAGTCATAGCTGATATACTTCTATACCAGAACTTCTGAGGGAAAGCAAATATGTCACCAATATTTTATGCCTAAGTAATATTTAAGATATATTGTTATGTATTTAAGAGTTTTATATTGTGGGGCCAGAGCAGTAGCACAGCAGGTTGGGTGTTTGTCTTGCATATGGCAGACCCAGGTTTGATCCTCGGCATCCCATCTGGTCCCCGAGCACCACCAGGAGTAATTCCTGAGTGCAGAGCCAGGAGTAACCCTGAGTATCACTGGGCTGACCGACAAAAAAGAAAAAAGAAATTTTATATTATAAGCAACACATAAGCAATGCAGAAAATAAATCCATACAGAAAGGGGATCCATAATCCACATTCAGAAGTGACTCTTGAGAAACATTGGTGTGTATTGTCATTTTTCTATTAATGCTATTATTCTTTTCAAAATTGTCACCAAGATTTATGTGTTGCTTAACAACCCCGTTTTATAATGTTAATGCCTATATTTAATCTCTCAATGGATTTAATGAGTTCTACTTAATCAAGCTTAATTATTCTAAATAATGGCTGCCTTGAATTTATACAGTTTGAAATAATACCATGAAAAATCATCTTGTACAGAAATATGTTTTGCACCCTTTGAGAATTTTCTTACAACGCATTCCTAAAAATGGACTTGCAGGATAAAAAATTATTAAAAATATTTTCTAGGTGCCACAGCAAGCAGCCCCTGGGGGAATCTCAGGGTCACACTAACTCAGGGGGCTGTGCATCTCTGGGATTCACATACGGTGCTTTGCACATGCTGGGGATAAGCTCTGCCACTGGCACTAAACCACCAGTTCCCAAATTACCACCATTTTTATGTTCTTACATGCATTGCCTTGTTACTCCACAGAAGGATGGGAGCAATTTACAGTTGTACTGGTTTTTCAATGATATTTGGCATATGCCTGTATCTGATTGAAAACTACAAAGAGAAGCCAAGGCCCCAAAGGAAGCAGGTGTAGCCATCTCAAATGGCAGAGCAAGAGAAATGGGTGCATGTAGCTCAGGGCACTTTTTGAGGGTGATTTAGAAAGAACCACCTTCAAGACAATGCCTTGGTTCATCCAGAAATCATCATGGCACATCTCCCAGCCCCACTCCAGCTTCCTTTGGTCCAAAAGGCAGACAACCTTGCCACAATTTTGAAAGACTGTCTGCCCAAAGCCATCACAAAAAGCCAACAGCTCTCCGGGGCAAGAAGGCGGCATGATAAAGGGAGGCCCAGCCTGCAGACATCACGAAGGCAGAGGCAGCTGCTTCCTCTAACCCTCCATCCTGCATCTGGAGTTAAGGAGAACACACACACCTGTGGGCAGGGAGATCTCAGTGGGCTGAGCATGTGCTCTGCAGATTGCTGGCACCACTGGGTGTGGCCCCAACCAACCCTCCTTACTTCCCAAAGAAAGCAGAACCCACCCTACTTATTAAGTTCCCATGCTGAAGACAAGATCAAATATGGGTACAGTCAAGGACTGAGCTGGTTGCTAAGAAAGAAGGTGTTTTCTGCAAGGGGGACATATCCTGTTCTGCCCCAGAGATGCCGTCGGAATAAAACACACCAACTGCTCATCAGCACCTTCTCTCCCCAGTCAGGAGCTGACTGAGGGCTGATTTCTGTGAGTCACAGGAGAAGGGACAGTCTCTTCCTATTTATTTATTTTTTTTGGGGGTCACACCCGGCAATGCTCAGGGGTTACTCCTGGCTCTGCACTCAGGAATTACTCCTGGCGCTGCTCAGGGGACCATATGGGATGCCGGGATCGAACCTGGGCCAGCATGGGCCGGCCTGCATGCAAGGCAAACGCCCTACCCGCTGGGCTATCGCTCTGGCCCCGGTCTCTTCCTATTTAAGCTCTGGCCCACGAGGTCTTGCTCTCGTCCTAACTGGCTCCACGCTTTTCTGGTCCTTCGTGCCACAGGAGCTCTGTTCTACATTTGCAGGGGAGCTTAATTGGCTCCGTTGCTAGAGGACCATTGGTTCCTGCTGTTTTCCTTTGCCCTCATGGTCTCAGAGGAGAAGCTGGAAATAATAATGTCCCCCAGGTGAGATGAGAGGACATGCTGGAAATAGCCTGGAAGAGCACTGAAAGCCACGCAAACATCAGGGGAGGAAAGAATGAGAGGCACAGAGGCCAGAGATAGTGTCTTGGTGTCAGAGCAGTGTCTGAGTCCTGTCTGGTCCCCACCACCGCACCATCTCAGCTGTTTTATCACCTCCTTCAAAATGTCAACTTTTCCTATTTGCAGTATTGTGGACATTCTCACCAAACGCCAGGGAAAACCCCAGCAGTGTGCTTAAAAGAAACAGGAGACTCAGCTATTACATGAGCAGAACTTGTGCTCTGAAAGAACCAGGCTCAGAACAAAAGGCTAGAGTTCTGTTTCAGAGAATATCGGGAACATTTGCAGGCAGCAGGCAGGACAGCACAGAAGCAGAAATTTCAAGCATGTTATTGTGCGGAGTAGAGTCTGGACCACATCCAGGACATGCACACATTTGGGATACTTCTCAGGTTACCAAGGTTACATAGCAAGACTCAGACCCTCTCAAGGTCATCCCGAATGTACTCCCGGCTGTCTCCCCAGACTCAGCCGGCCCTTGGCACATCCTGGTCTCTCTGTTAGCCTACTTGAAGTGGGCCTGTGTGAAATGTGGGCAGAGGCTCATTTCCTCATCAACACTGTTACTGACTTGCTGGTGTTGCCTCTCTTGGTGTCTTCTGCCAGACAGAAGCTCTACCAGGACAGGCTTAGATCAGTTTCTCCTGAAGGAGACCCAAGACTGTGTCTCTGCCGAAGGAGAGATTCGGGAACACCCGCAGGACTTATCTCTCAGGATGTCTTGTCTTTGTAAGCACTCAAAGGCCGGACCGAGGCCTGGGATAGGTGTGACAAGTGCAGAGCACCAGTAACAGGAGGAGTACCACCATTGGGAAATCTTGACACCCCCAAACTACCATCTTCCCCACACACGACAGCATCTTCCTTCAGGAAGTGAGCCACTCTCCTTTTGCAAGAGTGTCACTGCTGAGGAGATTGTTATTTAGCATGTCAGGAATCGCTCATGAAAGGAACTGCTTTTAAAAAATGAAAAGAGCAAACTAAAACACAAAAAAATGGGGGCAAGAGCGCAACATTACAGCAGGGGAGGACGTTTGCCTTGCACATGGCCGACCAGGCATCCCATATGGTTCCTGAGCACCGCCAGGGAGTAATTCCTGAGTGCAGAGCCAGGAGTGACCCTGAGTGTTAGTGTCCCTTTAAGAATAAAAGGGATGGCTTTTAACTCTCAAAGGGATGGCCAATATCCAACTTATGGGGGATATATATAAAAAGAGTTGGAAAAAACAGTTGAGGAGTCAATTGAGACTGGGTGCTCAGTCTGGCTGGCAGGAGTGAGTTGGAGGAGCAGAGAGTCTGGCAGGATAGAGAGTTAGAGGAGCAGAGAGAAAAGTTGGCTAAGCCAAGAGCAGTGCAAAGAAATAGTTTGATGAGTCTTAAAGGGAGTTGAGAGCCTCTGGACTGGTTCTGTACCAAATACCATCAGTTAGCTGCACAGTTGAAAACTGACATAATATATTAAGGCTTTTCCCCCCCCCCCCCCCCCCCCCCCCCCCGCCCGCCCCCACTACCCCCCCAAATTTATCGCCGGGGCCCCTGGAGCCACCGGCTCAACAAATGGGAACCCCCACCCCCTTTCCCCCCCGAGGTTGGCCCACTCCCACCCCCAAAACACTGGGGCGGCCCGGGCCTAGGGGCCCCAGAGGACTTTGGAGGCCCACTGCGCTACTCGCCACCCTTTGGAAACTGCCTCACGACAATAACAGAGCAAAACCACCCGGCCACGGTCCATTAAAATAGTGGAAACAGTAATGTCTTTTAATGCACTGCATTCCACGAAGAGGAAAGTTTGGTGGGAGGAGAGATAAAAGAGAGAAATGACATACAGAACCCGCCAAGTAGTTGAGGTGTGGGAGAGGGGAGGAAGGTGGGGACATTGGTGATGGGAGATGGGTTTGGGTAGAGGATGGGTGTTGGAACACTGTAGAACCAAAACTCTACATGAGCATCTTTCAATTGTATGTCTAAAATGGTGTAATAATATTGGGGGAATAATAAAATTAAAAATATATATATATACATATATATACATATATATATATATATGTTAAGGCTTTTAAATAACTCAATTGGAGAGGGATTGTGGATGTCCTTCCGCTCCCCCTCAGGGAGGTCCCAAGGCCCCAGGTTCAAGGGACCTCCTGTGGATTCCATAGCCTTAACAGTAGTTGAGGGTCAGGAGGTAACCATGGCAAGTCCGTTAGGGCCTGTCTGTTAGGGCCCCTGGACTATGTCCGGGGTGGTCACCATTCCCCTGACCCATCCAAGGGAATAAAGAGCAAATCCAGAGGTTCCTGAAGATAGTCTTCAATGGTTACTTTGTTTAGTGGGCTGTTCTCTGCAGGAACCCCTCCTGGTCCTCTGTCTCTCCGGGAGGTTTCTCCTGGGCAGTTCTGTGCAGGCTACTCTCGTCTGGTTCTCCTGAAGGCTACTCTCTCTTTGAGTGGTCTGTGTGGGCCCCTCTCATCCGGGCCTCTCACTTCCGGATGTCTCTGTTCAGGCTTCGTGCTTCTGGTCCTCTCCCAGGACCTCTCCTGTCAGGACCTTTCCCTAGGTCCTTTCTGCTAAGGGCTTTTCTCTTCAGGACTGCTTTTCTCTGGACTCCTCGGCTATGTCCCTATCTTATTTCCCTGGTTACCCTTTTCATCTGTAGCTACAATTTCCTGTGTCTCTGAATCCCTATCTAATTCTTTGAGTTCCTCCGTTTTGCCCTGCTGCCGGTGGTCCTAATACTCAGTGGCCCTGAAGCTCTGTAGCCCTGTAGCTTTGGTGCCAGCCCTCGGGCTCAAGCACCACTGTGGCTCTGGTGCTGGCCCTCGGGCCTAGACACCAGGAGCAGTCAGTTTCTCCTCCCTGGTACTGGCATCCGGCTCAGGCACCAGGTACCCCATGGTGTATCTGGGGTACACCCAGGCCTAGGTGCTGACCAGGCACCAGAGGCCGCTGCTTTCTCAGTCCGGGAAGCACCCCCCAGGATGCTCTCCTGAGGCCCCTATTTATAGTCTCAGCCAGGTTCAGAACCCTGGCCTCAACTCTTAACAGTCTTAACTGAGAGGCTGGTATTGTGCCTTTAAGATCCCACACCTTAGTATAGCTGGGTGTGACCAAAAACCCAACAAACAAACAAACAAATAAATAAAACAAAGCACAAAAAATGTTATTTATAAACTATTCCTCACCTTCTAGTAGTTACACCCACAACATCAGAACAGTTTTCTACCCCTCCCTGACCCTGATAACAAAAAGGTGAAAGAAAAGTTGAGGAAAATTCAAGCAAGGCCTGGGTCCCGCTAGAAGCCCAGATCCTCTCCCCAGCTCTGCCTTGTCTCCACTATGGCCTGCCTGGTTCTCCTGCACTTGGGGCAGAAGCCAGCCATCTGGGCCGCCTGGAGAGAAAGGGGCAGTCTCTCCTGTAGAAGAGCCAGGAGCTGTCAGCAGCCAGTCAGACCTTCTCCACTGGATTTCCCACAGACACCAACAGGGCTGGGGAGGGCTCAGGACCGCCTCTGGCCCTGTCTCCACATGCCTCTCAAGTGTGCTGAGTGAGGGATGGAGGAGGAGAAGCCTGCATGCATGCGTGAATAAATGAATGTACCAAGGGCCATCCAGGTGCCAAACCCTGCCAGCCTATTTCTCCCTCCTCCTTGCCTCAAGCCTGTGGAGCTGAAATGATTGCTCTTCGTCACGGTGAGGAGGTAGAACAAAATCAACAGCCCAGTCTCACAGGGTGGTGTGGAGCTGACAGACAACCATGAAAGCTCTTTTGTGTCTTTATAAATGATCAATTCCTCAGTCATTACTTTTGTTTTGCTTCCTTGAGCTCCACACTCACAGTGCTCAGGGCTTACTCCTGGCTCTGTGCTTAGGGAACCATGTTTGATACCTGGGGTCAAATCCAGCTGTGTTTGCCATGTGCAAGTGCCTTACCTGCCATACTGCCTCTATGACCCTAACTTTCATTTTGTTTTATTTTTTGTATTGGGACCCCTCCTGGCTCTGCACTCCGGAATTACTCCTGATGGATGTGGGGGGACCGTATAGGGTGCTGGGGATCGAACCTGGGTTGGCTGCTTGCAAAGCAAACACCTGGCTGCTGTACTATCTCTCCAGCCCCCTAACCTTCTTTTTAAGGTTAGCGAGGGTGATCCCCAATGATCTGAACTGAGAGATAATCTCTTGGCACTGCCCTGCTTGTCCCTGCAGGAACCCACATCTGCAACAAGAGCCCTGGTGTCTATACTCTTATACAAGAATCTCAAAGTCCAGAGAGAGAGAGAGAGAGAGAGAGAGAGAGAGAGAGAGAGAGAGAGAGAGAGAGAGAGAGAGAGAGAGAGCTACGATATTAAATGGAAGAATCCAGAAGCTTTTGCAGAATTGAAAGAGGAGCTTGAAGAAGATCCTGTGCCCAGGATGTGTAGCTTAGGGATATACTGCACCATGAATGGGGTATACTGTGCCATGAATGGGGCCCTGGGTTCCACCGTAGCAGCAACACAAAATAAATAGATAAAATGCTTCAAAAGCTGCTCTGAGACCCCTATCCCCACATTCATTCATTCAAAGAATAAAAGCTAAGTCCCATCTTTCAAAGGGAGAAAGGTGGAGAACTTGCTTCGTCATGTTCTCAAATTCCTGTAATTAATTGGCTGTGCTGTATCGCTTACCTGGAGTGTTCTAATTACTGACAAGGGGAGTGGCAGGAAATGGTTAAGTTCAAAGTTAAGTGAATGTTCCTAGCCACAGGGCAGTCCCCCGGCCAGCAGTCCAAACTACAGCTACCACTCACTAGCTGCATGGAGGAAGGTGCAGAAGTTACAGGGAGCTAATTGCAGGTCTTAGCAGAAAATCATTGCTTCTATCTTGTAGCAGTGTGGGGAGGATTAGATAAAATAATAAATAGAATTTCATAGTGCTACTACATAACAAGCACTTAATGAGCATTAGTCATTTTTATTCGTTCCAGTTCATCTGCAGTAGACATTTCTGTGATGGACATTTTTGTTCCTATGAAGTCCTCTGCTAGCCAGGTGTAGCTTATTTTCCTTTAGTTAAATTCCCAGAAGTGAAATTCCAAAATTAAAGGACCCCATGTCTTTGTGCTTGGTAGGAATTGTCAATTGCATCCCTAAAGAACGGTGACATTATCGTGAACACTTGGAGAACAGATTTTCAGTTCCATTACCAGCACTGTGCTCTTATCATTGGTGTTTTGTTGTGTGTGTGTGTGTGTGTGTGTGTGTGTGTGTGTGTGTGTGTGTGTGTGTTTATAGTACTCAGATTGCTTTCTTGAGTTGATTGTTCTGCAAATACCCACCCAGAGAATGAGTGTGCTGGGCTCAGCTGGCAACTGGGCAGGGCCAAGCCACCTAGCTGGAAGGGACCCAAAGACAGCACAGGACCTCTAAGGTTGCAGAAGGCAGAGATAAGGAAACCCACAGAAGCATGATAGGCTCAGGTGCTAGCAGCTAGGTTGGGGCTACAGCACACACTGACCCTCCGGGAATGAGGCAGATAAGCAGGAAGAAGTTGTGAAAGCCCAGAGTCCAGATCCTGTCAAACAGAAAGGATCTGGACTGGGAACAGAGTGACAGAGTGCAGTATCCCTGAGCACATTGTGTTGGGGAGTCAGGGAGAGGCTTAGCTGGCACCAAAGAGTTTAGTGTGTTGAGGTACAACCCTAATTTGGAAATCCCAAGAAATTCTGCAGCAGGGTCCAAGAGATAGCATAGCAGGGAGGGGGTTTGCCTTTGCACGCAGATGACCCTAGTTTGATCCCAGGCATCCCATATGGTCCCCCAAGCACTGCCATGAGCAATTCCTGAGGGAGAGCCAGGAGAAAGCCCTGAGCATTGCCAGGTGTGATCCAAAAAAGAAAAGAAATTCGACAGCAAATGTATTGTTTTGTGATCTTATGGAGATACCTGTGCTTGGTGAGGCCAGTAAATACTGGTCTCCAAGGGACCCCTTGCACTCAGTCTAACCAGAATCTTTTGTTTGTTTTGTTTTTGGATCATACCCGATGATGTTCAGAGGTTACTCATAGCTCCTAGCTCTGAATCTCTGCGCTCAGGAATTATTTCTGGTGGTGCTCAGGGGACCATATGGGATGCCGCTGGGGAACAAATCCGGTTGACTATGGTATAAGTCAAGTACCCTGCTCACTGTACACTCGCTCTAGCCTCTGGCCAGATTTTTAAAATTTATTTTAAAACTTTATTAAAACACCATGATTTACAAATTTCTTCACAGTCCAGTTGTCACAAGCATCTATTGCTTAACACTAGTCCCACCACCAGTGTGCCCCTATTGCCACCCAAGATCACAGTCCCCACCCACTCCCCATCCCCACACCAACTCCCTTAGCTGGCTGCAATCACATTGATCATTACAACATATATATATGTTATATATACTACATTATATATAACGTAATATAATTATATATTATATATAATATATGTTATATAATATATATGTTATATATATAATAACATATATGTTATTATATACATATATATATATATACATATAAATACAGGTTTTGGTAAATGGCTGACCTTAAACTGGGTTGTTACATTAAAATAGCAGGAAGGAAATATATCATTTGTGCATCTGGTCAATCACCCTGGAAATTCACTCAAAAGTCCTGGTTCATGGTCTGTGATGAATGGTTTCTGTGCTGCCTGTAGGCACAACCACTTAGTCATTGGAGGGGAAGGGGGATGAGTGGAGGGCCCTCATTCCCGCCTCCAAGCCCTGGTCAGAATTTTTCATCCTGGCAGCAGGATGCGAGTTTTGACATACAGGTGCATTTCCCAGGCAGTATTAAAGTTTCGAGACTGAGAATGACAGAAATAAGGGACTAACTCCTGGAGTCAGGAAGTAATTTTCAAAATCTCCTGGGTACAGTGTTTGTTGGTGGGGGCAGGGAGTTGGAGTATAGTGTTAGTTAAAGGTCGGTTTCTAGACCATCCCTTGAGACTGTTTGAATCTCGTTCCATGAGCTGCACTCTGAGAGTCATCTGTGGTAGGTATTTAGGTTTTGTGAGATCTGAGTGTACATCAGTGACACCCACTTACCTATGCCACCAACCTGCATTTGCACCTTCTCATGGCTGCTTCCAGGCAGCCCCAGAGCACCCCAGGGATACTGAGGCACACATAGGCATAGGCTCCCAGGCTCTGTGGACCCCTCCTTTGAGGACTTGCTGGACCTCCCTTAGACCTTGAGGCTGTGGATGACCTGTCCCCCATCTCCTTCTCCCTCCCCTTTGCCGTAGAGGTCTGAGAGCTGCCCATCTGCACCAACTCCCCTCGAATGCACACTGCATAGCATTTCCCATGTGAACTGTCCTTGGCATTTCATTATATCTTGCTTGTGGATTTACCAGGTCACAAAACAGACCCTGTTCCTTGAGTTCACATGGTCTGGACAATACGTAGGATCCCAAGGCATCTGGGCTGCTATTTTATTATCTAGACGGAACACTTGAACAGACAAGAGTGGCTTGGAGATCTGGGCTGAGTCCCATATTGCTGGACTCACCCTCAGAAGGACAAGCTGGATTATTATCACCTAGAGTCCAGACCTCAGAACTTTGGGTAAAGACAAACCTTCACATCTGACCCCTCAAGACAGTGGGAAAATACTGCTCCCACCTTCTCATCCGATATCCTCCACCTCACAGGAAACCAAACCCCTAAGAATTACTGGACATTGGGCTCCATGTTCCTGCCCCACTTGTGATCCCTGTCTGTCACCTTCCCTCTGACTGATGGAACAGGATGAGTCAACATAAGCAAAGGAAAGACAGATTTCCCCTCAGAAGCTATCTTAGAACAAGGACAAAGGCCATTTGTAGGTGCCAGAGGAGTTTCACTGGAAAGGAGAGAGGAAGGGAGATAAACAAAAGCAGACTCAGTAGCTAGAGGGAGTGCTGCTGTGGTCCCTTCAACAGCCTCTCCACTGCCATCCCTAGTCACTTCAAGCATCAACAGGGACAACTGATGCTTCTTTAACAAACATGGCAAGCAAGTTCAGGAAATGCTGTTTAGTTCACGGCTCTAACCCTAGATTGGGAGGTTAGCTCTTAGAATGTCTTCATTTCCCTGATGGTGGGGAAGTTCAGCTACACAGTTGGCAGTCATGGACTAGGCTGGCGATACAGCATGAGGAATGGTTGTTCTTCTTGTGTGGGATTGAGCTATGTCTTCTTTGTGAAGGATCGTTGTTGTTAAGGAGATCCATGTGCCCACGTGGGTTTGTGGGTGCTTCCAAAGTCTCACAGTTGGTTGGTCTATCACTTTGGGAAAATAATATGGACATTCCTGAAGAAAAAAAATCTTGGAATTGAGCCTCCATTTGACCCAGCAGCTGTACTTCTTGGGACATACTTCTTGGGATATACCAAAACTTGATCACTTGATCACTTGAATCCCATTATTCATCGATTTGCTCGAGCAGGCGCCAGTAACATTTCCATTGGACCCTATCACGTGCCAATGTAGCCCAATGGCATCTGGTTGATTCAGGAATATGAAGAACCTCAAACCATTCCTTCAGTGTCTTGACATGGAAGTCTGACCATCTTGTAGGTTGGTGGCCATGTGATCTTTTGACATCCCATGGAATCCAGTCTGTAATGGCTCTAGTCCAGAGGTCATCTCCAAATCGCACTACATGTCCAGCCCATGTTTCCATATGTAGGATATAAATAAACAGAATAGTGGAATAGCAAATGCCCAAAGGCAATGGAAATGAAGAACATGAGAACTGTTCTTCAGTAGGAGACATGTCACTAGAGGGCTGTAGCAGGGAAGAGGATGGGGAGGAGGCATCCCCTAGGGTGAAGGAAAGATCATCCAGGAGGAAGAGGTGCTGGAGGTGATGAAGGGCTTGCATAAAACCTCAGCAGCAGTACTGGAAACAAAGTAGTGGCTCTGGTAGAGGCAGACTGGTGGGTGGGAGTCAGATGGTTGTAGTGGGGTTGGGAATTGGTGGTGAGAAGTGGACCCTGTAGGCAGGATGGCTGCTAAAACATTGCATATCTGGAAACCAATCATTTTGGAATCTCTTGGTGACTAAATAAGAATTCAAAATAAATGAAATGGGGCCTTTCTCCCCCCTCGCACCAAACCCGGGCACCTGCTTTTCCTCACGCTCCATGTGTACCCCAGAAAATCTGCTCACTAACATGCCACGCACAACACTCCAGTTAGGACCATTCTGACTTCTTTTGGGCGACAATGAGCCTCCATGGTGCTTTCGGGGCCTTAGGACCGCTCTTACAATCCTTGCCCCTGTGAGGCAGTGGTGCCCAGGCCCAAAGATGCTGGGCCACCAGGCCCACTCTGGAGTGTTAGGATTAAAGTTACCTATCTCCCCCCAATCTACCCAAACAAACACACTTTTACAAGCTATATTCCACATAGCAGGTGCTCTGCTTCACTCTCACAGATTTGTCCTAAGTGGCTAGAATCAATCATGCCTGGGACATTGAAGACATTGATGAGACAAGGAGAAAGTTAGAGAGAGAGAGAAAGAGAGAGTTATAAGAGAGAGAGAGAGAGAGTGACTAATCAGGCCACCTCATGCTAAGCCCCTGCTTTATACTCACAAAATGCTCTCAACAGAACCCCCTGGAATCAGATCTATGTTCCTCCTGTGATGACTGCAAGGAAGCTCAGACACATAGAAGTTAAGACTTGCCCAGGCTGCTCCCAGCCAGAATGTGGGAGCCCAATGTCACCCCCCCCCCCCCCGTGACTGACTCCCCATGCTAATGGCTCCTCACTAGGCACTGGCAGAGGTTCCTGCTGGGAAAAAAGCTTCCCTTGTTCGGTTTCCTAGGGATCGGGGTGGTGGGCCAGGACAGCTGCTACCCAGGGCCTGCTGAGAGTGTTTCTAGAGTCACCCGTGCCACGGTTGGCTGCTGCCCAGCTGGTAAATCTCTCTAGCTTGCAGGCTTGGCTCCCCAATGATCAGCTGGGTCCAGATCACCCCTGGATCTGCCACTCACACGCGTGCCGGGGAGGGCGAGAGAAAGGGAAGATGAGAGAGGTCAGTAAATGAGGGCAGGGAGAAGCAGGCCACTGAAACCCGAGACTCGCCAGCAGCCAAGTGGGCCTCGAGGCTGGTATTACTGGCTGCGCTCAGCGGGCCCAAGTCCATAGCTCTCTCTCCTGGGGGGGGGGGGGGAGGGCAGACTCGCTCTGTAGTGTTATTGTGATGGCCAAGGAGGAAACAAGAGCAGCTGATCCCCCGGACCGGGAGTGCCCACGTGCGCACAGATAGGCCTTTGTGCCCCAGCTCCAGACAACAGGCCACATTCTTCCCCCACCTCAGTGACGTCCTTCACGGACACGTCCCCAGAGCACATTTTCAAAGGATTAATCAGCTACGGATCAGATGACACGGCATTCCCCTCTGCAACCCGCTCTGTGCTCGGGCTGAGCTTGCCCAGCTGTCCTGAGGATAGAGCAGGTGGGCGGTCCAGCCGGGTTCCTGCTTTGCTTACTTTGGTGCCTGCACAGCTGCTGGCCTTGGGACCTGGAGGCGGAATCTCAGAATATAGGAGACAGGCGGCCTCAGAGCAGGCTCAGGACTGAGCCACCAGGCAGCGTTGGGGCCTGCTCGAACCTGGAGTCCTGGCCCCAGAGTTCTGCTGCAACTTCCCAATGCCCACCCCCCCCTCTCCAGCCTGGACTGCCTAGCAGAGACACAGGCACCAGGGCCTCTTCCACTGGGGCAGATGTAACCAGTTCATTGTGGAGAAAACTATGGTTCGGTTCCAAAGCAAATGTATTTCCTTGGTCCAGCCAAGGTGGAGACCGAAGCCCCCAGGATGTCGCTCTCTGAACCCAACAGCTGGGAAATGCCACTGTTTCAGGGGTGTGAAATGCACCCCCGCAGACCCTTATGGTAGCTGCCTCTGATCGGTAGCTGCCTCTGATCCATCGCTGTATCCCCTCAAATCCCTAAGTGGAAGCCCTAAGCCCCAGTACGAGCTCTTTGCAGGAGGGATGAGGGTGCAGGAAGGTCCTGAGGGTGGGCCCTCCACGGGGATTAGCATGTTCTCAGATGAGGACGACACAGCAGGGAGCCTGCCTGCCACTCCAGAAGAGGAATGGCCCAAACCGCCTCTTCAGCTGCCCTCATCTCCAGCTTCTGGTCTGGGAGAAATCATCATCCATGGTTGAAGTTGCCTGAACCAACCAGACAGGTCCTTCCCTGGCCTCTCCAGGCCACACTTCCACCACTGGAAGGCTTGGATTGACTCACATGCATGGCAACTTCAAACTGCAAAAGCCTTGGAAAAAGGCACTCACCAAACCTTGCACCCATGGTGGAATCAGGCTCCAAGACCTGCCCTTGGCTCCTTACAGCTGACGAGACAGGAAAGCAAAATACAGCCTCATTTTTTTGCATGACTGCTTCATGCAAATTAAGTCTGCTAATTCATGCTATTAAGTCTCAGACATACTAATTTCCAGAATATAGAAAATAAATTTAAAAAAAATCCCTCCCCTCCTGTTAGTCTAGGACTGTATTATCACTACTGTGACCAACACAATACTTTGCTAATAGTAGTAACAGTTACTACTATTGCTGCCGCCTAACTCCTTATGACTGCTATTGTGACTACTGTTACTACTGCTGCTACCACCACTGCTACTCCTGTTACTGTGATTACTATTACTACAACTACCACTGTTCCTGATGATATACCACTGCCAGTACTTCATTGGATAATTGTTAGTACTTCTCCTGTGACTGTGCTGACATGACTGTTACTCTCATTATGACTATGATAATGCATCTGTTACTATTGCTGCCATTCTTATTACTACCACTACTCCTGTTATTATTATTATTGTCATGCTACCTCTTACTGCTGCAACTATGGGCCACCAATGCCAGCACAAGCATTGTTGCTCTTGCTGTATTGCTGCTATTGCTGTTATTGCTTCTATTCTGTTACTAAGAACAACACTTGCCAAGGACCAAACAGCTATGTAAAGTGCCAGAATTGTCTTGTAGAGTCCTCATTTTCCCCATTGTAAAGATACTTTGTATTTGAAGATATTTTATATTTGCAAATATATTTGAAAAGATAGCCAGAGGTTGGAGGGGGAAGTACAGAAGGAAGGTTTTGCCTTGAATGTGATTGACACTGGTTCAGTCCCTGGTTACACATATGTGTGAGCAGTGCTCTGAGTATCACCAGGAGTAATCCCTAGGCACAGATCCACGATTAAGTCCCACAATTACCAGGTATACTACTTACACCCTCCACACCCACCCACCCAAAGATAGACACACAACTATGTTGAAAACATATAATTCACTTTTGTTGTTTGCAGTGCTGGGGATGGAACACAGGCCCACACCAGTAAGGCATATACTCGCACTAAGTCACCTAGCTGGGTCTCTTATAATTTTTGGGGTTTTTTTTTGCTTTTTGGGTCACATCAGAAGATGCCCAGGGGTTATTCCTGCTTCTAAACTCAGGAATTACTGCTGCTGGTGCTCAAGAGACCACTTGGGATATCAGGGATTGAACCCGGATTGGCCACGCATAAGGCAAATCCCCTACCAGCTATACTATTACTCGGGCCCACTTATAATTTTTTTTACAAAAAATATTCTACTTCCTTATGGTTTTATGGACTTTCTACAACAACTCTCAGTCCTCCAAATAGTCCTGTGTTACGGGATCCTCCCACTTTTATAGACAGAATGAATGAGACCAGCAGGATCACACACCTATGAATAGTGCAGGAAGGTGGAAAACCAGATCTCCAGATTTCAAGCTTTGTTCTCCTTTGTACAAGGAATATCCTCTAATCCCACAGAGCCGAACACATCTAAACATTGCTCTTGTTTGAGCAACTAAACTCACAGAAGCTCTGTAGAAACATGTGCGACTCCTAATTTATTTTACGTGAAATGAGTGCCTCTTTTTGGCAGGCAGGTCTGTGGGTATTAGCATGTCAGTTCCTGTTCTGTCACCTCAATCAGTTTCCTCATCCTTTACTGCTTACACTCCTCCCTTTCCTAAGATCAGACAACCATCGTTAGTTTTATAGCATTCTCTCTTTCTATCCCCACTTCTCTGTGAATGTGTTGTTGCGATCACTGGGGGGTCACACACATACTTGGTTGTAGCCACACATTTGGTTGTAGTGTTTGCTGGGGGTTGTATGGTACTTGCACACTTAGAGTTTTGTCTTTTAAAGCATGCATTGGCTTGTTAATTGGTGCAAAGGTTAAGGCACTTGGCTTGCATGCAGCTGACTCTGGTTTGATCCTGGCATCACATGGTTCCCTAAGCATAATTTTGAGTAATCCCTAAGCACTGCTGGGTGTGACCCAACCCTCCCCCAAGAATGACCTAGAACTGAGTTGAGAACATGATTCAAAGGGTTTGAGTACATGCTTTGCCTGCAGGAGACCTGTGTTTGTTTGATCCCTGGCATCACATCTGCAAAGGCCCTCAATAATGGGCAAAAGGGGGGAGGAGGAGGAGCAATAGTATAGTGGGAGGGCATTGCCTTGTATGCAGCCAACCGGATTCTATCCTCAGAATCCCATATGGTCCCCTGAGCACCACCAGAAGTAATTCCTGAGTGCAGGGACAGAAGTAACCTCTGAGCATCACCAGGTGTGACCCAAAGAGCAAAAAAAAAAAAATAGTCAAAGCCATCCCCAAGCACTGCTCATGAGTATCACCAGGTCCCTCTAAGCCCCCAAACATATTCTGCAAATGGAATGATAAAATACGTAACATTTTTTGACACTATACTTTTGTTTTTAGATAAATATTGATTTATATAGTGGCAAGGAGGGAAGGTGGGTTTGAGCCCTGGCTGACCATCCCTGCAGAGACTTGCAAGAAGCCAGAGGAACCCCCCACACCATGAGGGCCACCATTTTCAACATCCGGAATCAACAGCTTGTCAGAGCTCCACCCAGCAGAAGAGCTGATCTTTCCCCTGTCCTTGCGCAGCCACTATGTGGCAGCGCAGTTCATCAATAAATGAACGAGAGGAGATGCTACTAAAAGAGTATCCCACCTGCACAGCAGAGCCTGACAGGCTCCCCCCTGTCATATTTGATATGCCAAAAACCAGTAACTATAGACCAGGTCATTCCCATGACCTGAAGGAATGATTTGAGGTTCTTCATGTTCCTGGAGCAAGCAGATGCCCTTGGGCTACACTAGCATGTGACAGGACATATGGAGATATTACTGGTGCCCGCTCAACCTAATTGATGAACAACGGGAAGACAAGTGATACAAGTGATAGTGACAAAGCACCTTACAGTGATCTTGCATACCATTCCTCCACCTTTCCCTCATGGTAATATTCTTTCTTTCTTTTTTTTTTGCTTTCTGGGTCACACCCAATGATGCTCAGGGGTTACTCCTGGCTCTGCACTCAGGAATTACTCCTGGCAGTGCTCAGGGGACCATATGGGATGCCGAGGATAGAACCCAGGTTGGCCACATGCAAGGAAAATGACCTACCCGCTGAGCTATCACTCCGGCTCCTCATGGTAATATCTTGAAGGGAAAAACATAATCCAATATTGCAAATAGAATATTGGCACAACGGGTCAAAACACAGATGTTTAAAAAACAAAGCAAATCAGTCAAATTTTACCCTCCTCTCTCCCATTTTTTCAGACCTGTGGCAAGCACTAAAAACCCTTCTGCAGCCTTTTATTCTTGTTACTTCAAGAAAGGTACATTAAAGAAGTCATATAGCATATAGATTTTTGTTATTAGTTTTTAGCACTTTCTCTGGAGATGCATCAAGCTATTGTCTACATCCTGGGTCATTTATTTCTGCCGTTGATGATCTTCTCTGGTGCAGACTCTCCACTCTGAGTTAACCACCCACCCATCCAAGTTCTTCCAGGTTTTGACTACGTGAATATATGTTCTATGAACATTAATGTACAAGTTTTTGCATTAGTATTCAACTTTATCTCACACAGTCTCCTGTTTGTTTTATATATAATTCCTAGACTACTTCTCCAGAGGAAATTGGGAAAGAACATAGATTTCACGTCCCAGAAATGGAAGTCACTCTGCCGCCTTGGAGAGGAACCTCTCTCCCCTCATCTGAATCCCTTTGAGAGTCAATCACGTCACCATGTTCACAGTAATTTGTTGCTTGTTACTGCTGAGTATTCCATCACATCATACATACAGACAGCCATTTGTTAAAGGAAACCTAATTGCTTCCATTTTCTAGTTTACAATATTATAAATAGAACATCTATAAGCATTTATGCACAGGTGTGTGTGTGTGTGAACTTTCATATCTCTGCATCTCTGTTGCATACACACCAGAGTAGAATCATGGAGAATCATAGCATGTTTAAACTTTATTCAGGACAGCTTAACTATTTCCCAGACAGCTGAACTATTTTACGGTCTCATGGGTAATGGTGCTATCGCCTCCTGCCCCACTAGACTTTATTATACCATTCCTGAAATATGTTTCATATATTTCTATGGAATGTTATGTTTCATATACGGCAGAGCCTGGCAAGCTACCCGTGTTGTATTTGATATGCCAAATACCAGTAACAGTTATAGACCTCATTCGGAATGGATTGAGGCTCTTTATGTTCCTGGAGTAAGCAGATGCCCTTGGGCTCTACTAGCATGAGACAGGACATATGGAGATGTTACTGGTGCCCACTCGAGCAAATCGATGATGAACGGGAAGACAGTGATGTTTCAGACAGTGATGGGTAATGGTAATATGTTGGTGCATCTACTCTGCGTGTCACCCACACTTTGTATATTTATTTTAACCATTCCAGTAGCTAATAAACAGCTTTATATGCACTTAATTATCATCTGTTTGAATTCTGAAAGAGTACTGTCCAATTCTTTTGTGCTTTTATAGATACAACCTGGTTGTTTTCTTTAAGTGCTTTCTATGTATTCTAGGGACACTAACAAATGTTTGGTCATTTCCTAGGATGTCTTTTTCAGTTCTCTCTTGTGTTTTGCTATCTCCAGAGAGCAAGATTTTTCTTTTGAACTTATTCCTCACTTTTCTGCAGAACATTTTCCAGTACCATTATTGACTTATTTATATGTTTATTTATTTATTTATTTATTTATTTATTTGGTGCAGGAGATTGAACATAGAGTCTTGTAAACACAAAGCCTGGGCTTTTGCCACTGAGTTCATACTTGCTCTAGTATCTCCTTGTAAAAGAACAGGTATGATATTTTTAAACTGCATATATGTCCTTAAGTGAATATGCTATGCTTATATTTGATTGATAGTTTTACTGAATATAGTATTCTAGGTTGAAAATAATTTTCTTCAATATATTAATGCATGTTAAATTCTGCTTTAACTTATTGTATTGCTATTGAAAAGAATGTCACTTTTATGAATATTGATCTTTTGTGTGGATTGCTTTTTCTCTTTGTTGGGTCTTCTGTACACAGTATAAAATGAATTTAATGAGAATAAATTATCTGGAGTTAAAGAGATAGTACAGTGAGGAGGATGCTTGCCAAATACACACCTGACCTGAATTCAATCCCTAGCAACCTATATAGTCCCCTGAGGACCAAGAGGAATAATTTTGGAGCACAGAGTCAGGATATTGAGCATCACTGGGTGTGACCCAAAAACTTGGGAAAAAATGGAATAAATTACGTTGGTGGTTCTGGAAAGATAGTTCAGCCATCAGGACATTTGCTTTTCATGCAGCCAACCTGGGTTTGACCTCTGATAACCAATAGGGTCCCCCTGAATCCACTAGGTCTGATCCCTGAACAAAGTCAGAGGTAAACCCTGAGCACTACAGAGCTTACTCCTGGTTCTGCACTCAGGAATCACTCCTGGTAGAACTCAAGGGACCATATAGGGTGCCAGGGATCACATTTGGGTTGGTCACATGCAAGGCAAGTGCCCTATATGCTATACTATTACTTCAATCCCTTCTTCAATGTTTGTTGTGGCTGATACTTCATTGGCCTCATATTATTCATTTGTGGAACATGTTCTTGTACTACTTTGTATCATCTTCTTGCTTCTGGTTCAATTCTTCCCTCTTTCAGAAATTTCTCTTAGCCTGATGTTGACCCCTTAGGGTTGATTTTCTAAATTTCTTACCTATCCACTTCCCATTTCTCTCTCTTTTATTTTGTTTTTTTTTTGTTCATTTGTGTTTCCCTGAGACTTCCTGAGTCCATCTTCTAATTTTTCAAATAACTTTTATGATTTTCTATTTTTAACTGTGAAAGTTCTTTGTCCTGTCATCTCACTCTATTTTGTGTCACAAAACTTCTTCTGTGCCCTCTGAGAAGTTTAATTAACTACCGTCAATGTTTTTTGTTTGACTGGTTGGTTGGTTTTCTTTTTTGTTTGTCTGTTTTTGCTTTTGGGTCACATCCAGCGATGCTCAGGGGTTACTCCTGGCTCTACACTCAGGAATTACTCCTGGCAGTGTTCAGGGAATCATATGGGATGCCAGGGATGGAACCTGGGTGGGCCACGCCCAAGGCAAACGCCCTTGCTCCCCACTCTACTATCACTTTAGACCCCCTACTGTCAATGTTTTATTCTAGATTCTATATTGTTTTCACTCCTTCCAAGTTTCTTTTGTTCACTTCTTTGCTTTTGTTTTCATGTTTTAGAAGCTGCTCAAATGTCTGTTTATCTTTGAATTTTCCTTCAGATAGACTGATGGAGACTAATGGAGTCTAGGAAACTATTCCAAAATTATGAAGACCAAATATATGTGATGAGTAAATACAATATGTGATCTTGGATTGACATCTAGAAAAGGGAAAGTATCTATAGGGCTGGAGAGATAGTGTAGTTGGTAAGGCATTTGCTTTGTATGTAGCCAACCTGGGTTTTTATCCCCAATGTCCGGTATGGTTCCCTGAACGCTGCCAGGAGAAATTCCTGAATGCAGAGCCAGGAGTAACCTCTGAGCATCACCGAGTGTGACCCAAAAAAGCAAAATAACAAACAGAGAAAGTGTCTATAAAGGTCATTATTGGAATAAATATGAAAATTTAACAGAAAAGACTTAATATTAGAAAATATATTCTCTTGGGCTGGAGCAATTGCACAGTATGTAGGGCATTTGTCTGGCATGCAGCAGACCTGGGTTGGATCCTTAGCATCCCATATGGACCCCCGAGAACCACTAGGAGTAATTATTGAGTGCAGAGTCAGGAGGAACCCCTGAGCATTGCCAGGTGTGACCCAAAAAAGAAAAAGAAAAGCGTATTCTCATGCATTTTATTACATAGTACCCTAAAATACTATGTTATAGACAGTTCTTTTTTTTTTTTTTTTTTTTTTTTGCTTTTTTGGGTCACACCCGGCGATGCTCAGGAGTTACTCCTGGCTCTGCACTCAGGAATTACTCCTGGCGGTGCTCGGGGGACCATATGGGGTGCCGGGATTGAACCCGGCCAGCATGGGCCGCCGCGCAGCAAGGCAACGCCCTACCCGCTGGGCTATCGCTCCGGCCCCTATAGACAGTTCTTAAAAGGACATGATATCTTCAAACTACTCTCAAGTGAGCAATATGTAATTAGCAAGTTTTCCAGAGACACACCCAACTCTGCAAACTGTTTTACCTCTCATGTTTCTTCTATAAAAATCAACCAATTAATTTCCCAGAAATGAATGCTTGACCTTGTCCTGATTATTCAAGCAAAGGCTGATGACATTAATAACATTCATATACATGAAACTGACTTTATGAAGCGATTTAGTATATAATTAACACTCTTCCCTACTCATGCCTGAAATGTCACATTGCAAGATTCATTGCTTTAACTCTTAAAACATTTTAAAGCTATACAAAAAAATTGCATGTAAAGATGAAAACATTTTTTGATCAATGAGGAGGAGTCATTGCATATTGACTCAGACATCAAACATGAAGAAAGTTAAGCCATTTCCCTAAAGTTAATATAGATGAATAGATAGCAAACTGGACTGGGGGTCTCTTTCATCTAATCTTGTCCACTTAGGCAAAGATCATGATTAATGCTTGGGGTGGTCTGTTTATGAGGTTGATTTACAACCCTGACAGGATAAGGATGAGGAATGAAGTTCGATGTGAGGATCTGTAAGAATATGAGAACACACCTGAGGAGTGAGAGTTCCCCCTTCTACCCCAAATTCATGACTTGCAGCATTCCTTTGGCACTAACCTTCTCTGCTCTGGGCTTCCAGGGAGACATAGGAAGTTTCTATCTCCCCGTTCCCCAGTTAAATATCTCTTTCTGGTTCTGGGGCAAGTCTGCTTTCTTTTTACTGGGTCCTCCAAAGGCACAGGTCAGGTCACTCGTGTTTCTTAGAATCAGTTGTGTTCAAACATTTCATATCTTCTCCTTGGCACTTGTGTTCGAAATGGGGATCTGCTTATGAGAGTTTGGAGATATACTGGTTGCCAACCATTGTTTTGGGGCCCTGTAGCAAGGCGGGCACACTGCTCAGCTCCGCTTTTTCTAGAAAAAGAAGACTCTGAGCCACTCAGAGCTTCTGATAATCCTTCACAATGCAATCCAACAGTTCTTTACCTCAGACAATTCTTTTTCTTTTCATCAGTTCTTAACACCCTCTCAGTGCTTAACACACACACACAGCCTCCCATACACCCTTTTTCTGCTCAGCAGGCACACTAACAACCTGATCGTGCAAACAATTGACATCTTCCAAACCACACTCCACCACTGGCAAATGGGCATGGGAAAATGCTACAGAGACTTTCTGCACAGCTCTTCTGACAGTCTCCAGCAAGTCTGACCCAACAAGAGATAACAGCTCACTAACACCACACTTTACTGCCTCTTCTCTGACCCACATTTTTCCCATCCCTTACTTTCAGACCCTGGGATCACTGTCTGTCACTGTATCACTGTCTTCCCGTTCATCATCGATTGGCTTGAGCTGGCACCAGTAACATCTCCATATGTCCTGTCTCATGCTAGTAGAGCCCAAGGGCACCTTCTTGCTCCAGGAACATCAAGAGCCTCAAACCATTCCATCAGGTCATGGGAATGAGGTCTAAAATTGTTACTGGTATTTGGCATATCAAATACAACACGGGTAGCAGCTTGCCCAGCTCTTCCGTGCGGATAGCATACTCTTGTAGTCATCTCTAAATCCAGCATTTATTGATGAACCGCATGGCCGAAAGCGGCTGCTTGAGCTGGGCTGTGAGAGGCTGGTCTTCTGGGTGGAGTTCTGACCCAGAGAAGTCCGGATGTGGAAAATGGAGGCCCTCATGGAGTGGGGGTCGTCTGGTTTGTTGCAAGGCTCTGCTGGGGTGGCGGGCCAGGGCTAGAACCCACCATCCCTCCTGGGCACCTAGTGAGCGGCTAGGCACAGGGAGAGCCGGTAGCAGCTCTGCCCCCATGTCTGTGAGTCTCTGGATCAGCATACCTGAGCCGGATTTAAAAAAAGATTGCTGCAGGGTAGATCTTGATGAGCCGGGCTGTGATAGGCTGGTCTGCTGGGTGGAGTTCTGACTAGAGGGAAGTCCCGATGTGGAAAATGGAGGCCCTCATGGAGTGGGGGTCGTCTGGCTTGTTGCAAGGCTCTGCTGGGGTGGCAGGCCAGGGCTAGAACCCGCCGTCCCTCCTGGGCGCCTAGTGAACAGCTGGGCACAGGGAGAGCCGGTAGTAGCTCTGCCATGTCTGTGAGTCTCACAAATAAATGAATAAACAGGGGCCGGAGTGATAGCCCAGCCGGGTAGGGCATTTGCCTTGCATCCTAAGCTAATTGCCCTTATCCAATTTTTTTTTTTTTTGGCTTTTTGGGGCACACCCTGCAATGCCCAGTGGTTACTCCTGGCTGTGCACTCAGGAATTACTCCTGGCAGTTCTCAGGGGATCAGGGTCAGCCAGGTGCAAGGTAAATGCCCTCCCCACTGTACCATTACTCTGGCCCCATGTCCAATTCTTTAGCTCTGCTCTTTGGGAACATCTAAATCCAGATACACCGATAATTATCATTCACACTCAGATCCAGATAATTATCCGGCTGTTCCAGCTGAATCAGAACAACTTTGGGCATATTGAACGCTAAAAATATTGCTGGAGTCTTCCCTGTCTCTGAATTATCCTTTAAGCTTAACTAACCTTCTCTTGGTTTCTCTGGCCACATAATCATTCATCCAAGACCACTAAGTGCCATCTCTTCAGGATGACTTCTCCAAATCCCCCAGAGTAACTTACCTTATCCGTTGTAACCTAACATTTTACCACTTTGTCCTCAAACCTAGACTATAAGCTAGTTTACTCAAACCTAGACTATAAGCTCATTTATTCTCTACTCATCTCTGCACTGTCCATTGCACCAAGACAAATACATGATAAATTAATTAATTGATCAATTAATTAATCACAGATAGCTATAGAGTGTCATCTACTTCCACTCATTTTTACTGCGAGAGAATAGTAAGGAAGATGGAAGCATTGAACATATTATCTCATTTGATTTTAACTACCCTGTAGAATACGCAAGACAAGCACTGCCTTTATTTAATTGTTTAGAACACTGGGGATTAGAGACAAGAACTGCTTTCCCCAAGATCAAAGTATTAGAATTCTGGACTCCCCACTCTACTACATAAATTTCAATTGGGTCAGGCCCATCATGTCCGCCCTCTGCCTCATCCTTTAAGCCACCTCCAGTCCTCTGCCTGCTCCTTTTCTCCAGACAGTTGTTCCTGACAATCTTGGCAAATCATTCTCAAGTATTTTTGCAGCTCCCTCTGCACTTCATCTGGAAACAAGGTCCTGAACTACCCTTACGTTCCAGCTCTCAACACTTTTTTCCAACGTCCCCAAGCAGCTTTTTGGTGCCCTCCTCCCCACAGGAGCCTTCCATGGTGTCCTGAAGAAAGGCTGTGTCCCGCACCCTCCAGCCGTCCCTTGTTCTTCTCCCTTATTCTATATCTGTCAACTTGAAAGTCACTTGTCTGGGAAATTTTCCCACCTCCACATCGCAAACAGTTTGTAGTCCGCCGAGCAGGCCTACACATTTCCTTTTAATAGAGCTTATCACATATCTAGCAATTATTTGTTTATTAGTATCTTCCAAGCATGATACTGAGAGTCAACATTTACTGAACAATTCTTGTCGTCAGTATCTGTATTTCTTCTCTTGAGCCCCGTAATCACGTGGGACAAGCACACACGTTGTCACTTAAATAGAACACCTACTTGCCTTAATATTCCCAACTCCTAACAGAGTGCCTAATTCACATGGTAAGTGTGCGATATTCATTTGGTGAGTTAATGACTCCCTCTGGCACCACATTATTGAAACCTGCTCCTCTCAACTCACATATCCCCATATTGGTTCACACAACCCTCAAATTACGGTGACCGTGACTGGCATGTGTACACCTGTTGTTCATAGATTTCACCCCTCAAATATGTGCTGAATTTCAACAGGATGCCAGGGTGGAAATTGTCAAGTCCATATTGTCCTTTTATCTTCAGGAGGCTCACAGAGAAACAGACAAGCAAGAGATATAATCAAATTGATAAATTTTCTAAACAACTATTATGGGGAAATTGCACCATCACTACCATAGGAGTGCAGATGGGCTGGCCTGCAGACAGGGCTACACCTGGCCTTTCAGCTGGATCTAACCCCAGTTTCCTTAAGTTCCTGTTTTTTAAGAGGTGTTAGGTCCATCCCACCATCTGGGTAGGAGACCACAGCTGAGCAACAGAACCGGGAACTGTGACCACAGCACCCACCCAGTGTAATGACTGTTTCTTATCTAAGGAAAATATCAAGGCTCTGCACTTTGCCCTATATTGCATAACCGCCCAAAGCCCCCCACCCCCGAGACCCTTATAAACTTTGATCACTCATTTGTACAGAAGTAACAGTACGTCAAAACCCTGTTCTTTCTTTCTTTAGGACCCAGACCCAAGATATTTTTTTCCTCTGGCTCTGTCAGTGTGAAATAACTCTTGCTACTACAAACTCTCATGAGTCCAGCTTGGTCTTTTCAAGTCAAACTGCTGCACTGAAACAAATATTTTGCATGTCTGTCTGTCTGTCTGTCTGTCAGTCTGTCTGTCTGTCTGTTTGTTTTGGAGGCCACATTCAGCTGTGCTCAGGGCTTACTTCTGGTTCTGTGCTCAGGGATCACTTCACCGCGGTGCTAGGGGATCATATGTGGTGCCAGAGATCAAACTAGGGTCAGTCATGTGCAAGGCAAGTGCTTAACCAGTGAACTATCTCTCCAGCCCCAGGACAATAAATCTTAATGAGAAGGTTCAAAGTGCAATGGACCCATAAGGGATACTGAGAGTAAACTGTGAGCTGACATGTTTTTTTTTATTTTATTTTTTGCTTTTTTTTTTTAAGCGATGCTCAGGGTCTACTCCTGGCTCTGCACTCAGGAATTGCTCCCTGGTGGTGCTCAGGGACCATATGGGATGCTGGGGATCGAACCCAGATCAACCACGTGCAAGGCAAATGCCCTACCCGCTATGATATCGCTTCAGCCCCTATGTTTCTTAATGAATAGGGTATTAGTCAATCATGTTTTTCTTTATAATATGAGCATAGAATTTGGTATGCTTTATGATAACTTCTATGTTATCGTTTCTTTTTTGCATCTTTCTTGTTCAATATCATCAATATTAGTCTATAAGCTATCCAGGGTTTCTCCACTTGTCCTTTTTGACCCTATAACCAGGCACATATAGACATATCTTTTCATGTAGAAAATAGAAAGATGTGTACTGAAAACAATGATGATAATGAATAACAGTAGTAACAAAGAAGTAGGAGGAGAGGCATGTACCCTTCTGCTCTCTCCCACCTGCTCCTCACATAGGGCCCTGATCTCCATAAAGGTTTACCATACTCAGCTGGGGCCATACTTCTGTGACGGGTCTACTGGAAGAGGAAGAAGATACTGAACATCTTACAGAGATTTGGTTTATGCTACCAACCCATCCATCTCCTAGTGCTTATACTACAATCCAGGAAGAACTGAGCTACCAGACTCAGATCAGCAGAACCCAGGGCTTTCCACCAGAAAGTGTTATCCCAAAAGGTATCAGACCTGCCCCTCGAGGTGATGCAGGAGTGGTTGTGGTGCCCGGCTACGTTGGCAGGTGGCAGACAGAAGATAGGCTTGTCTACACCCCCAGGGCTCTGCCCCGTGGGCCCTGGATGGTGGATGGTCTGACATAGGAGAAACAGTGTGCAGCCATGTAAGAGGCTTAGATAACAAAGTAGGCTAGGACCAGGTCCTTCCCAGGATCTTTCACATCTGTACACCATAATGATCATTGTAGTTGTAACAAACTGGGGAGGTTGATGGGGAATGAGGAACTATAATGTCACAGTAGAACTCACTACTGAATATACACATAGATATTTGCATCATAAACCGTAAGGCAAGTCACAAGGTGTAGGAGAAGAGAGAGAAATACAGAGACAGGAATAGAGATAGAGAGAAAGATGAGAGACTCAGATGCATGGGGGGAGAGCTGCCATCTGGCTCTCCCCCTAGCTCAGCTGACCATGAGGCTCCCAGGAGGCAAAATGGGTTTTGGGAGTGGGCCCATCATTTCCGTAGGGCCTCGGAAGCAGCCAGATGAGACTTGCTCACCATAATAGCCACAATTATCACGGTCTGGACCCCACAGCTCATCAGAACCCACACAAAGAGAGATGCTGATCTCAAGACCAGCTCAGAGCAGCTGAGTTCGAGCCCAGGTAGGTGGCTCTCAGAGGCGGAAGTCACCGGGTATTCCTGGAGATGGAGCTGGGGTCCCCATTCCCTCTCTGACCATCCCAGAGGCCTGGTGGCCCCGCCCACGAACTGCTTCAGGGCTCTTGGCCATGATTCAGAGACTCACATGCATGGGGCGGGGGTGGTGGCAGAGTTGCCATCTGGCTTGCCCCTAGCTCAGCTGACCATGAGGCACCCAGGAGGAAAGGTGGGTTTTGGGAGTGGGCCCAGCACCTCTGTAGGACCTCAGAAGCAGTAAGATGAGACTCCCTCCCTCACCATAATAGTCTCCATTTTCGTGGTCCAGACCTGGTATATCAAACTAGTGGAACCAATCATGTTCTAGAATATATTACAATGTACAATGTGTAAGAAAGGGAAGTGAGGAGGAGAGAGAGAGAGAGAGAGAGAGAGAGAGAGAGAGAGAGAGGAGATAACCTGCCATAGCAGGCTCCAGGGAAGGGGGAGGGAGGGAGGGGACATTGGTGATGGTAGAACCAAAATTCAAACATGAACATCTTGCAATTGTATATCTAATGGTGGTATAATAAAATATTTTTTAAAAAAATTTTAAAAAAAGAATTCAGAATTAAAAAAAAAAGGTATCAGAACCTCTGTGGACAGCCTGAGAATGGGAGTGAAGGACCATCCTCTGGGGCCATGGCCAGGCAGCTAGCCCTGGACTCAGGCACAGAGCCAGGCCCAGACCAGCCCTGTTGCAGTTACCATGGTACTGCTGGATTTGTGCAGAGAAGGGAAAGAGCGCCAGCAGACCCAGTGCAGGTCACTTTACCCCTTTCTCCCTCCATTCTCCATTGTTTCCACCCCACAACCACTTCAAAGTAAAAGCTACCACAGACCCTCCTCATCCATCAGCTCTGCCCAGTCGCACTATCTAGGCATACGTTCTGCCATCCTCAGCAGCCTTTGGCCTTTTCTCCTCTCTCCCCTAACCATCTTGTTAGGTTTCTCTGTAGAGCAAGCTCCCTTGAAGCATCCACGCTGTTCAATGAGCCGAGATAAATGGCAGCCCAGAAGCCAGGATGGGGCAAGTGTGGGGAAGGCTCGGTGTGGCCTTGGCCTGCTGGCACTAGTCCAGAGGGAGAGTTAGCCCAGAGCAGTCAGGCCCTGTGGTGTCAGCACGCTGTCCTGTCGCTCTCTGAGTTTCCTCAGAGGTGAAGTTCGGCCCTTCAGGAAACAGGAAGTTGAGCCTGAGGACTGCAGTTGCAGCCTGGCCGTAATCCAGATGCCAGTTCCAGAGTCCCAGCAATTGATCCCATCAGGAAACAATGTGCTCCGGAAGTTGGCCAGGGCCTTCCTTCAGGACAAGTGGCCTTTAAGCTGAAGGAAGGAGCACACAGAGGGAGAGGCGGGTAAAATGGCTCCTGAAAATGCCTTCTGTTCTCCGTTCTTCCCTCTCCAAGTGCATTTTTATATGGTTGGTGGCACCCGGCAAGGGAAAAGGCACTAAAGTTTCACTCCATGTCTACCTTCACCTCAGTCTAATGCCACACATGGGAAAGGGAGATTTCAGAGATGCCTCTACCAGCCTAGGTTATATATGGCAGAAGTTCTAGAAAGGCCTTCTAGAAAGACAGTGCCCTGATGCTCAGTGTGGCGCCTCCCTTAGCCAGTAGAAGACAGTGCAGCAAAGCCAAGTCTGCTCATTAGCCAGACCCTAAACCTGACCTGCCACCATGACCAGCAATAAAAGACTCAGCAGTGGGGCCCGCAGACCCTACTAAGAGCAAGGAGGGCCTCAACTTCCCTCAGAAGGACTGAGTTGTGTGTGGCCACTGGTGGTGGTGGGAGGGGGCTGTGGCAAAGCCTGGTTTCTGCTCACCTGGGCTTTGCTGTTGTGTTGGCTGTTCAACTTTGGCCAGAAAAGAAACTTCACGGAGCATCAGTGTCCCAGGGGAAAGACAAGGGAAACTGATTCACTAAATTTTGTTTGGCTGTGAGGCAGAAGCTCCAGCTTGATTTTCAGCAGTATTACTTAAGAGCTGGGTGCCTGAGACAAGGTTTTGTGTGAGTCCCATTTCCTCTACTGTAGCAATGGAGAGTTAACGCAGAGTTAGGCTGGAGATGTGGTTTTGGGTGGAGCACTTGCATGTGACCCTTGTTAAACCTCCAGCTACTTCCCCCATATGCCCACCATAAAAATAAAGAAAAAAAGAATGGAGTAAACAAGTATTTTCTGTTGTTGGGTTTGTTGACAATAATCATTATTCCCTGCCTCTAAGTGAGTCTTCTGCCCTCCCTCTTTCCCCACCTCATCACTAATGCAAACACACTCCTCTGGGGTTTAATTTGACATGTGCCTGCTTCCTGCCTTCTAATTAGTGAGTTGGAAGGAAAAGAAAGAAAGCAAAGGCCAATATTTCTTCTGAAGCACTCACAGTGAGTTCTCAATGTTTTTACCTCCTTTTGATTCTGTCTCTTAGCTATGACTCAGTGCTTCAAACAGATATATATCTGGCATATAGAGAACATCTGCTGAGTAATAACAAAGTAGCAAAAGCACGTAGAGAAATTCCGGTAAAGCCGTTATGAATGAGTGACTCAAACAATAAACAAGTGATGGGACTGTTTCTCCCGGCCCAAAGTTGGGTCTTCTCCACAGAATCTCCACAAGACAAGAGGCTTGGGGCCCTTTCCTGAGGCCCCCATTCTATCACCTTTTATGACCAATAGGCAAAAATATCAGTTTCTTACTGCGCCTCAATTGTCTCTCACTCTAGGCTACATGTCAAATCACATAACAACATCTTTGAAAAAAGGATTCCTTTCCTTTATTTTTTTTTTTGGGTCACACCCGGCAATGCTCAGTGGTTCCTCCTGGCTCTGCACTCAGGAGTTACTCCTGGTGGTGCTTGAGGGACCATAAGGGGTGCTGGGGATTGAACCCGGGTCAGTTGCATGCAAGGCAATGCCCTACCACTGTGCTATTGCTCCAGCCCCTGAATAAAGGATTTCTTACAGATAGGACTCACACCCAGAGGTGCTGGGGATGGAACACGGCACCTTACCTCCTTCCTTGTCACTTGACGTCTTCCTGGCATAGGTCAGAGCATCATTCATGCACTGCCAAGCTCCTCATTAAGCACCTTACTCATGCTTCCCCCCAAGCCAAACTCTGCTATACCTTTGCTTAAGACCCTGCCTCTATGAAATAGTTTCAATGAAGTGAATTATAGAATGATCTGGGAGGAACTTGGAAAAACTGAAACCTCACATGGCGGGTCCAGGGGCTGGTGGATCATCAGAGTTGCCCAGATAACAGTGGTCATTAAACCAGATGACTCTCGCATGGTCTACAAGCTCTCCCTGGTGTATGCCCTTGGTCTTCCCATCAGCTTCATTTCCTGCCTCCTCCCTCCTCTTGAGTTCTTCTACAGCGCTGCAAGCTTACACACGTCTTCACATACACTCTAGTTCATCCTCAGCTTGGAGCAGATCCCTCCTCCCCACAGTTTCCTCCAATCCCTATTGAGTGTTTATGCTTCCTTCCAATTTCTTCTCAGCCAGAAAGGGGTTAACGCAGAAGCAAGCACAGACAAGTGTCTGTTTGAGATCAGAAGAGTGGTTACTACATGTGGCTGGGATAGAGGTTCTCACAGCTGAGTGGGGGTTCAGGGGTATGGGGACATGGGCAAATTCCGTGGGAGAAAACTTATCGAAAGCACTGTGAGGATTTAAGCTGCGAGCTGTGCTGTGACTGGGCTCAGCCCATCCTGGTCTCTCTCCCAGAAGCCTTTCCAGTACCCCCACCTCAGAGCTAACCCTGCCCCTTGGCTGTGGCCTCTGAGTTTAACTTGCTGAGTTTAATGTGCTTGGCTGCTGAATGCTCTGAGCTGCTGTCCCTTTACTGACATATGGAATTCCCCCACCTAGACTGTGGGCCACTTGAGGACAAGGTAGAGAATCCCCACTAGCTCCCCAAGCATTCCCCAGGCCCAGTGTGTGGACGCAGTGCGGGAACACAGGAAGAGAGAAACACACTCCCTGCCACTGTTGACTCCTTGCACTGGCTTCCCATGGAGCACTCACAAAGCTCTGCTATTCCTCTGCTTTCTGCCAAGCAGGGAAAGGAAAGCAAATGTTCTGTCTCTTCCTGCCTCTTGCGCCCGAGGCCAGGCGCCGTGTCCACACAGCCAGGCTCCTATGTCCAGACCCCACGGTGCTTCACCGGGGTCCCCGAGCTTGGAGCCAGTAGCTGCTTTTCTGATCTCATCCTGTGTCAACATCACCGCCCAGAAGGGTTCCCATGGGACCATGGAATTGGCATTTGCTCACTGTCTTCCATTATTGCTTAGCTGGAGAAAACATTTCACTGCTCTAGGCAAGTCACGAAACAACAGCACCACATGCAAAAATATTTTCCAAACTGTAAGACTGAGCCATCTCTGAGGCCTTGAAGGAACTAAAATGAACATGGACAGATCCCAGAGCAAGCCCCCAGCTGGGAGAGGTCTCCCCAAGACATTGCCAGGAAATGAGGATTCTTCCTGCATCTTCTCTACCTTCATCTTTCCCCAATGCTCTCAGGAGACACACTTGGGACGAGCACCCAAGTTTCCAGGCTGGCCTCCTTTTCTCCTACTTATGGGTCTAGCTTTGGAGAGTACCAGCCACTCCATGCTTGACCTGTGTATCTGGATGTGTCAGGGGTGCTGAGCTTTAGAAAAAATGTTCCATGGGGCCAATAGTGCAGTGGGTAGGACGTTTGCCTTGCATGTTGCTGGCCTGGTTCTATCCCCGGCATCCCATATGGTTCCCTGAACAGTGTCAGGAATAATTCCTGAGTGCAAATCCAGGAGTAACTCTCCTTGCCTAGAGCATCGCCTGGTATGACTCAAAGGGAAAAAAAAAAGTTCCAGACACTAGAACTGTAAAACCTAGACCCCAGTTCCCTCACATCACTGCTCTTCTTGGGCAAGTTACAGTAACTCTCCTGTCCTGTTTCCTTCCTTCCTTCCTTCCTTCCTTCCTTCCTTCCTTCCTTCCTTCCTTCCTTCCTTCCTTCCTTCCTTCCTTCCTTCCTTCCTTCCTTCCTTCCTTCCTTCCTTCCTTCCTTCCTTCCTTCCTTCCTTCCTTCCTTCCTTCCTTCCTTCCTTCCTTCCTTCCTTCCTTCCTTCCTTCCTTCCTTCCTTCCTTCCTTCCTTCCTTCCTTCCTTCCTTTATTCTGCTATAGTTCTTGGCTAACCCAGCCATTGATTCAATGCAAGGGTCCCAAGGATGTGGTGCTGCTCTGGAAATGCAATTAAAGGGTTTCTCAAGTCGCTGAGGGTGCTCAGGGGGCCTCTGAGAGCCATACCTGGTGGTGCTCCAGGGACTATGTGGTGCTTAGCATTGAACTGAGGTTGGCTGCATCCAAGGCATGTACTTTCACTCTGTGAAATCAATCTACCTGACCTTCATATAAGTAAACTGAGACATGACCAGGACAAAGCCTTCCGTGAGCACTCAGGGAGAGAGGGCAGCACAGATGTCCCCATGGAGGAGCTCTCATAATAGTGTGAACAGAATGTCCTCTCAGCGGTTGCTTTTCAAGCCTTAAGTCTTGAAAGAACTTCAGACACCACTGAGCACTGAGTGGGAATGTGGATTGAGATTCTAAGATGCCTCAAATAACATCAGCACCTGGATCGTCACACACCTCTTCCATGAAGTTACATTTCTGCGCCTTGAATTTGGGGTCACACCCAACGATGCCCAGGAAACATTTCTGTGCCTTGAGGGTCTGGCCCATATGCCATATTCAAGGCAGGTGTTTCTGAGACCACAGGGCCTTTTTAGGTGGAGCGGCTCTTCCCCAAAGTTAAAGTCAGGCCCAGTTTCATTCTGGAGACACTCTTGATGGTTTTTCCTGACTGCAGTCCTACCAGTATGTGCTCAGGCAAAGCTACACGGGCAGGAAAATCCACTCATCTTTCCCAAACAGTCATAGCATTGACATCAAAAAGTAAAAACTAAATAAACCGAACAACTGAGCACCTTTGAGTCAACCATTCCCTCGGTACAGGACGTTCTGAGCATCCTCTGTATAATCCATTGTAAAGTAATGTATGCATGGTGTTCTCTGCTAGGCAGCAGTCACTCCGTGCAGGAGGTTCATGCGATCTTGTGAAGCTGGGGGTGTTCATTCTTTGTGCTCAAAGCCATTGACACCACACTCAGCAGTCTGGCAGCTACTATGATGACGCTCAGCTCTGGTGGGCTTGGTGGGCTTGGGTCTGAGTCCTGTTCTGCATTTACTCATCATGTGATTTCAAGAAAGTTAACAATTCAAGTCACTCGTTTTCTCGTCTGCAATACAGGAATCCGAAGGTCTTGTTCTATCCTTCAATTCGAAGGTGCTTTGTGATATAAAGGTGATACATGCCAATGTTTGCCAGTGGCTAGAAAGAAGATTATAATAAACTGTAGTAATCTAAAATTTCTTCTTCATAGGGCCAGAGACATAGTTCAGGGGCAGGGCGCTTGCCTTGCACACAGACAGCCCAAGTTTCATCTCCGGAGTCCTTTATTTCCCCTGACAGTAGTAATTCTGAGCATTGCCAAGTGTGGCTCCAAAACCATAATTAAATAAACTAAATATGTAAAATTCTGCTTCAAGCTAATTTTTAAAATTTGTTGTTGTTGTTTGTTGGTCACACCAAACTGTGCTCAGGGCTTACTCCTGGCTCTGTGCTCAGGGATCATTTCTGGCAGGGATTGGAGGCCATATGAACCATATGGGGTACATGACCTACCTGAGGTACTATCTCTCCAGTCCCTAATTTAAGTTTTTAATGGCCCTTTGCATGAAGAGACACATTGGTAAATCTTTCACATAGTTAAATTCCTTTTCCATTCCCTCCGATCCATTAGGAATGAGATGAGGCTCCTTAGGCAAAAGGTGAATTAAGGTTTATGGCTTCTTATCTCTCCATGCAGGGTGTGGTGCAAACTAAAGTTGACAATGGTTTATGGAGATTTACTCTGAGTCCATGAGTCTTTCCCAAGAAAAGCACCTCCTTCTGAGAAGGGCAAAGATGAAACTTGCACCACTGATTCAGCCTCAGCTGCCCACATCAAGTCCCCAGGCATCGGCCATTTCTGGTGCCCCTTGTGTCTCCTCTTGGTTTCTAATGAGAGTGAGTAGTCACATGGCAGCTGGTCTGATGCGGCACTTTTCAAACCATTTAGCTAAGAGAAAATCAGGTACTTACATTTCAACCATCACACAGATACTCTTCACACCTACCCACTTGTAATCAGTAAGTATCAGCCCGTTCCCAACTCACACCAACAAGTTTCACTGACTTCAGCAGTCAGGGAAGCCCCTTTATAAAGTGAACTCTGGACTGGAATTTTAGCATAGCACATATGGAGCTTGCCTTGCAGGCATCCAACCCAGGTTTGATCCCCCTCATCCCATATGGTCCCGGAGCACTGCCAGAAGTGATTCCTGAGTGCAGAGCCAGAAGCATCACAGGGTGTGGCTCCAATAGCAACTCAAAACCCAAATATAAAGTAGAACTCTGTGAAGTCTCCAGCTCAGAAACAGAATCATCAAGATCCTTTTTATGTTTTCTACATAGTCCACAAACATTTGCTAAGCAATTGACCCATGCATTGAGTCGTTAATTCTTTTATTCCCCAAAATGCAGATGAGGCACTTACTCCTGCAGAGCTCAAAGGCCAGAGATGGTGATGACACAGACCCTGTCCGAGGAACTTCAAACACTGTGAGAGATTATCAAAAGCTGACACAGGAAGGGCTATGGGACATGAGGGCAAAGCCCTCAGCTGCACACACAAAGGAAATAAAAGCTCAGTGATAAGAGGAGACGAGAAGACTGACAGAGATGCTCAGCAGTGATCGAAGGTGGCATCTGATTTCCCAGATGTGCTCTGGCCAGCAGTCTCCTCCTGACCTCATCCTCCTCAGCTCCTGCTTTCTCCCATGGGACCCCTCACCTATGACTCTCCTCAGACAGGCCAGCCCTGATTCTCAGCTCTGCTCCTCTCCACTAAATCCAGACCAGTTATCTATGGCCTCACCTCACCTCACCCACACATGGCAATGCCAGCCGCTCACGGCCTCAGCTAAGGCAGCTCAGCCCCAGGGCAGCTCAGGCACCTGTCTCAGCCTGCAGCCAATCCGCTCCCTCCAGAGTCCTGGGGTGACCCATCTTTTCCACCCTTTATTCCTTGGGGACCCTGTGGATTGGGAGTTTCTCAAACTCTGCCTAGGAAATAGAAAAGCAAGAAAGAGCAGGAGGGAACAGGCACAGTAAAGTCAAGAGCAGTGCGGGAACTCAGTGGAGACGCTCAGGTGCACTGGCTGTTTACAGCATGAGATCATTTTTTTTAATTTTTTATTTTTACAATTACAAAGATATACAATTAAAAAGTTCATATTTTGGTTTTGATCATACAGTGTTCCAGCACCCGTCCCTCCACCAGTGCCCATCTCCCACCATCAAAGTCCCCGGTTCCCTCCCCCCCTCCCCACCCCACCTCCATGGCAGGTTCTTTATTTCTTTCCCTTTCTCTCTCTTTCTCTTTTCCTTCCCTTCCAGACTATGGATTACAGAACATACATTAAAGGGTTGTCATGTGTATCTTTTTGCCTGTATTTAATGCTCAGTTCTAGGTTGGCATTAGTACCCTCGACAATTGTTAGCACACTGTTCCATTTTCTGTCTTACCTAGCCTCTGACTCCCACACATTTGTGATAATTTCCACCTTTGACAAAACCTCCTGATATATGTTTCACTTGACCTTGAATATTGGTATCATAATATGTACATATATATTTATGTTAGACAGCATGAGATCTTGACTCAGAAACATGGCATGACAACTGGGGCTTTCTCAGTCTGGGGATCTCGCAGTGTAAAGGAAAGCACAGCCTTGCTCTCCCTATCCTGGGGCCACTCTGGGTGCTGGCGACAGGGTGCGGAGTCTAGCAGCTGTGCCAATGACAGAGAAGATTGGATCTGCAGAGGGGGAGCGGGGTGGGGGTCCTGACAAGAGCCTCTGAGAAAGTCTTCACCTTTATGAACCTCAGTTTTCTCACCTGTAATGACTGAACTTAGAAAGGTGCCTATCCAGAGGGCTGGCAGGAGGGGGCAGTGAGGGAGGAAGCCCGGGAGCACTGGTGCAGGGAAGTTGACACCGGTGGATTCGTGCTGGGGTCACTCCTGGCTCTGCACTCAGGAATTACTCCTGGTGGTGCACGAGGGACCATATGGGATGCCGGGATCGAACCCTGGTTGGCTGTGTGCAAGGCAAATGTCCTACCCTCTGAATTATCGCTCCATCCCCCCCCCCCCATGTTTTCTCTTGAACATTTATTTTTCTCTTTTTTTCACTCCTCACCTCTTTATAAGTTGTTTTGTTCAATTAAGTGTCCTATCTTGTTTCACAAACAAATAAATAGGAGTATTGACCAGCAGGGAGATAGTACGGATTGCAGTTACTTTGCATGAGGCCCACCGTGTTTTGATCTTCACATGGCTCCCTGAGCATGGGACAAAGGTAGCTGCTGAGCTCCCTGGGTCTGACTCAATGCTCTTTCCCCCAAAAAATGTCATAAATAATAAATAAAATAGGAGTTTTAAGAGCCCTCCTGGTGCTGGAATTATACTACAACAGATTGGCATTTGCCTTTCACACGCCGACCCAGGTTGGATTCCTGGCATCCCATATGGTCCCCCAAGCACCACCAGGACTAATTCCTGAATGCATAGCCAGGAGTAACCCCTGAGCATTGCTGCGTATGACCCCACCCCACAGAGAAAGCCAAAAAAAAATATAAAGAGTTATCCTGTCAAGTTGAGTCAAAGATTTCGTGAACTCCAGAAATCCAATCAGCACCAGGAAGACTGCTTGATTTATTTAGGTTTTTAGTGTTTTTGTTTTCATTTGTTATTTGGCCACACCCAGCTGTGCTCAGGACTTATTACTGGCTCTGTGCTCAGGGGTCACTCCTGATGGTACTCAGGGGATCACTTGGGGTTTCAGGGCTTGATCCTGGGTTGGCCTCATGCAAGGCAAATGCCTCACCTTCCATATTCTCTCTCCAGCCTTGGGCCAGAAAGATTTAGACACAATGGAATTGTGGGCCCAGATCACAGATTATACATGAAGAAACCTGCTTTTCTTTTTTTCCTTTTAAATTTTTTTGAGAGTTGATTATCTCTTAAGTTTCTAGCTCCTAAAATTAATTGTATTAAATGATTAATTATAAGAGGCAATTAACTATATAAAAGATTGGCTAATTATAATAGTTCCTTCTTGAGCTTTGCTCTGGGCCAGATGAGCTCTGAGTTAACCTTTTTTTTTCACCTATAATTTCCTGGAGGTCACCCAACATT